>LIEC01008680.1:0-12650 GCA_001925005.1 Drosera capensis | reverse complement strand
CAGATTTGCACAGATATTTTTGCCTGATACATCTTAAGCGTATTCCTTATCATTCTATGTTCCATAAATATAAGGCCTCTTCCATAGACAAACATACTGTTGGGAATGCACCCCTAGGCGCAGAACCATAATATTACATCAGCAAATGCATTAGCCTGCCCCTCTTCATTTAGCTGTAAGAAATCCTTTCACTCCTCAATCCTCATGTGACCATGTAAGTGTATCACTCCTAAATACAGATATGGCAGATCAGATATCCCTTTGAACAGAAAGTTTCATCTCACGAATTCCAGACCACCTCGACCACATAACTACATAATGGCTCCTCAATTCAGCCTCTTGTCGAGGGATCATAACAATCTCTTAGGATGTTTCAACAGAATCACAGATGCCTGGCGGATTTACAACAGCAGAAGCCAAACGGGTTAATCATGCACCAAAAAAGGCTCGGTAACTAATGTAAAGGAAATGTGGCTTCCACATTCACCGTTCACTCTTCACAACAAATCTTCATCTGATCCCAGTATCCTCCTCAGCATAAAATTGTCTAGAGGCAAAGCCACAGATCTAATCGTACCTTAAGCTAATCTTAAAATATCTAGAAGTCAAATAAACCTTTAATCACAAAATCCTGCAGAAGAAATCAACAGGTCTTTCCATCTCTTTCTTTGAAGAAGTCTGGTAAAATTCAGCACTTACTCCTTACAATATCAATAATCGTGATCCACAAGCATCACCACTAATACTAATAGAAATGCTATCAATAATCACTTTTGGACAATAAATCGAAACCTTTAACCCCATCCGTCGATCATCCCAAGGGATTCATCCCTCCAACCAAAATCGATTCTCCAATTCTGAATCGATTCTCAATCCTCAAATTCTGAATCGACTCACAGAAGCAACTGTCACTAGCAATTTACCCAGAAACCATAAAATAACTATAACATCCATCAACATGATAAAAAAAAAAGAAAAAAAAGAGGCAAACCACTAAACAATCCTATGATTCTCATCTTTAAAAGATCCAACTTTTCCCCATCAAATCATCCCCCCGACCCCAAAACATCCCCAATTTCACCCACCCCAAAACCCCAATATCCCCAAAACCCAAACTTTCCCCAAAAAGCATCTCCCTAAAATGCCCCAACACACCACCTCTAAACCAATCAATCATCAAAACCCAAAATCCAAAATTCACCCAAACCCAACACCCCCAAACCCCCACAAATCATTCAAACCCCAAAAATTTCCCATACCCTTTCGGACCCATTAAATGGATCATCACCCGCATCCCTCAACTGATTAATCCCATTATTAACCCTCCTCGATCCTCCCCCGACGCGGCGCGACATCGACCCATCGAATCTCTGCGATAACTGGTGCTGATGAATCGCCATGGCAAGTGCTTGTCTATGAAGTGCTTCTTCTTCTGCTGATAATTGCGGTTTACTTTGGGAAGTTCTTCTCTTGCTCCTTGAGACTTGATTGTTGTTGTTGTGTTGATGATCGTGGTTTGTATGGTGCTTCTTGGGCATGCAGATGAAGTTCCCCATGGTGAAATAGTGGTGGTGGTGTTGACTACAGGAGGAGAAGAGGTGGAGTTGTATGTGTGGGTGTTTGGGTTTGTGTGTGGGGAGTGGGGAGTGGGAGATTGGTGAGGAGAATGGTTAAGTGTGGTGTGTGGGTTTGTGCCAAGGTTGAGAGTAGGGTAGAATGATATCGCTATCATTTCTATGCAGTCGTTTACTCCCTATGTCTAACCATCAAAAAATTTAATTTAATATAATTTTTTTATAAAATATTAATAATTATGTAAAATATGTATTTTAATCTAATATATATTGTGAGACGATAAGAATTGATTTGATATAAAAACGATATTTATATTCATGTGTATAGAATAATATAAAATATCTATATGTTGCATTCTTTATGGGATGAAGAGAATATGAAATTATGAAAATGAGGAGTGTGTCTAATGAAAAATAAACGGTTAAAAATAAATGGTTAATATTAAAATATAATATTTTAATATTATTTTTTGATTTGTGTTGTTTTAATCTCAATCATTCATTTATTATTCGATACATTTATGTTATGACATATATTTTCTAAACCCTAAAATTATTAACATTGTGAGTTTTGTATGTTATGATGTGAGATATTGAGAATGGAAGAAACATGGTGTAAATATGTTCTTAGGTGGATGTATGATCTTATGTCACACATCCGATCTTCTCATCCCTCAATCCTCACGACTAAAGTTTATCCTAATAAGATCTCTCCTAAAGTTTATCTCAACAAGATCTCCGAATGGGATCCTCTTTGGTCCAATTGCAGACTGGATGAGATATGGACTGTTAGATCAAAAATTCAACCGTTCATTATTTTTTTGGATTTTTTTTTTTTTTTTTAGATTGATTTTTATATATATATATAATTTTTTATAGGATTATTTTGATTAGGTTTATGATAGATTTTTTTTATGATTGATATTTTCTTAATAAATTATAAATTAAAAAAAAAAGACCCAACAACACCATTATCAAATGCAAAGGATCTACCTCCCAAGTTCTCTCATCTCATCCATCGCACTCCCCATGGTGAGAAGGGAAACTACTTTTGGATTGTGTAAAATTTAATATGTTCTTCTTCGAAACAGGCTAATCTTTTAAAATAGATTATTGAATATTAAATTTATGGGTTTAATCTTAAAATCAATTGTTAATAAAAAAGAATCTAAAATATATATATGTATTTATATTTTTTGTATTCTATGTTATATGGATTTCTATTCTCAACACTGAAAAAACTTCTTTATAAGTTTTATCTTTCTTGGATACGATTAGTATCATATGAGAATGATAGAACAGTTGGGAATGACAAACGGGGTGAAAGTGTTACTTTACATGATTAAATTTAATGCAGAATGTGTTATGGAGAAAAAAGAAAAAGAAAGACAAACGAGCTGCTTTCGCGGTGATGAGGCTGTAGATGCCTTTGTGGTCAAACAAGTTTGCTGCATGTATTTGTATCATTAGAGAAACGATTCTCTTTTTCATATGTCACTTTTGTTGGATATTCTCTGGATAAAATCACACAAAGGAAAATGCTATGATCATGTGGGGAGGAATAATAGAAACTCTGGCTCACTTTTCTCTTCGTCGAGACCAAAAATACTAGAGCTTTTAAAAATGGTGTATATTGTTCTTTTTTTTACCTGTTATTCTCTCTGAAAATTATAATATAATCAAGATTTTTATCATTTTTTTTAACGAGGGACGAGACTTTTCAATAGACGTGTTGAATTTGATGGCCATGAGATCCTGATATCAATGATATATTCTTGTGCATGTTCCAGGATGTTGTTTTTCGGTGCTCTATATACCTGTTCTCAACCTGTTATCGTAGTAGGAGCTACTGTAATCTAAAGCACAAAGGATTGAGTTTAGAGCAACAACTATTCCCTTCTATCTTTGTCATTTTTATTTTTTTTTTACTAAAGTGGCACCTATTGTGTCCACGTCAACTTTACAATACTAAACTAGATGCAGGAGCAGTTAGATGATCCCCGCGAATAAATTTCCAGAGATCCCGTCTTATTACCTCACCGTGACAACTGACAACCACAACATCCATCAATAATAATATATTACTTTCTTTTTATAAAGGATTAATCTGGCGTAAAAATTTTAAAATTTGTTTGAATGAGAGAAAAAAAAAAATTAGTGGAATGAGTTGATGTGATATTATAAAAACAAAACATATGAATGTTTTGAAATTTTTTATAGAAAAAAAATTTCAATTTGGATAAGATAATAATTTATTTGGGATTTTTTAATATAATAAGTGTTATAATTTTTTTAAAACAGATAAAGTAGCAATATTCTTTCCGTACCATAAAAAAGGTAACGATTTCATGTGGAAGTTTGTCAAACTAAACTTGAAGAGCATTGCAGAATGATTAAATATAAATTTATATAAATTTATCATAAAATATTAATTGTGACATAAGTAATGTATTTTATTGTGAGGGTGATCGTGAAACGATCAAATATTATTTTATATAATCTTACGATAAAACATTAGTCGTAATATAAATTATGCGCGACGTTCATTGCGAAACGGATCTCATCAAAATATGTATTGAATAGAAATCTTTTCGTCCCAAGAAAATTACGATGTCTTGATTTGACATGATTATTAAGAAATGTGTTGATTTTGTGCTAGTTTTCTAAATATCCTTGAGAGTTTATAAGAGGTGGGTGAGTGAATTTGTGAGTGAACAGAGAAATAAAAGTTGATGTAGCAGTAATATAAAATAGAAGTATTTTATATTTTAAATATTTTAATTTTATTAATTATGAAAATATTATAATTTATACGTGATATATAATTTTCAATAATGTGTCGTAATTTATATAAAACGGAGGGAGTAATTTTTTTAATGTTGTAACACAAGATAATCCAACACTAATATACAACATTAACAGCGATTCATATAATCTTGTCAATGGATAGGATATGTGAGAATGAAAAATACATAATCTGTGAGAATGAAATATACGTAATTTTATTTCTATTATTTGATGTTGAATTTTATAGTGCTATTTGATATCGTTACTTAAAACAGCGAAAACCAAATTCCACTAATAAAATGAGAAAAATCATTAATAACCAAAAGTAAAAACATTTTCTACAAATAAAATGATTTGTTTAGAAATATTCTAGAAAACAATACTATGATAAAAAAAATATATTATATTTTATGATTTATTATTTTTATTCCATCCATTTAAAAAATTAAAATATACAATACTAAATACTCCCACCGTCAAATTTAAATGACAACGATTTATTCCGATATAATAATTTATGTGTGTATTGAGTTAATAAGGGATGACAAGTTTGTCCTTGTGAATGTATGAGATTAAAAAAATGAAAAAAAAGAAGAAATAGAAATATTGATAGGTGAATTTGATGGGATATAACATTTGATTACCACCATGCTAATAACATCACCATAGAAAATGATTTTCTCACAAGCCAATAAGACACCACACCACACTGTTCTTAGCTTTTCCAAACTCCGGACGCCGGCACGACTCCTCGAATCCCATACTCACTCCTTACATATAACATACTCCCGATGACCTCTCTCCCCACCGTCGCCATTGTCTCCTCGACACACACATCAAGACAAGAACGACCACGTCGATGATCCCTCGATCAGTCGTCGAGGGAAGATGAAGGTGAAGGCGAGGGAAGTCGTATTGAAATAGAGAGGCGTAGGTTGATGGAAACTTGACGCCTCAATGGAGCACACTCGTGGTGTTGATGTGTAAGTTGTCGTGTTTTTAACTTTTTGGTAAGCCATCTTTATACCGTTGAGATATTTTGTTATTTATAACAAATAATATCTTTATTTATATATTTTAATATTAATCATATGATTAAATCTAAAAATAAACAGTAAAGATTAAATTGTCTACGTTCAACTCTTGTGTTTCCTATATATACTAGCCGGAGGCAAGAGTCTTGATATTCTAAATTAGATATCACAGCGTTTTCAAGTCATTAGATTTGTTTTTATATTGTTTTTAGTCTTTTAAAGGGGTTTTTAGTGTTTTAAGATCATTTCAAGATTTTTTTCATTGTTTCTTCCGTTTTCAAGTCATTAGAGTTGTTTTTATGTTGTTTTAGTCATTTGAAAGAGTTTTGAGTGTTTTAAGCTCATTTCAAGGTTCTTTTCATTGTTTCTTGCGTTTTCTAATGATTAGAGTTGTTTTTATGTTGTTATTAGTCTTTTGAAGGATTTTTGAGTGTTTAAAGATTATTTAAAGGTTCTTTTCATAGTTTCTTGCGTTTTCAAGTAATTAGAGTTGGAAAATCCAATTACAAGATTGTCACGGATAGATGTATAATACTAAATAGAGACGGAAAATAATCATATGTATATCTTGATCGTCATGATACATAGGAAAAAATAACCATGACGAACATGCAATTGGATCGATTAAAGCTATAAAACTGAAATACGAACAAACAATGTTAACAGACTCCAGTTTTCTAATTCCCTTGACGGACGATGTAAATATTATGTATTGCACAATTAGGGTTAGAAAAAATGACTTAATTGATATATATATATAGATGTAATAATTGGTGAGTCTACTCATCACGAGCCAATAATTATCTACCCGATCCATACTAATCGACACTCATCAGAGCAAATAAGAGCCCATCATCTCAATTTATTAGACAAACTAATTAAACTGACAACAATTAATATTACCCACGTATGGAGATTTAAAAATTAAATCTAACATTTTCTCACTTTGATTTATAAATTGTCAAAACTAAAATAAAACCAAAATTTTAGAAAACAATTTCAGTGTTTGAAATGAACACAAAAACGGGATAATTAACTATTTTGAAAATCTTAGGCGTCAATAATAAAACGATTGATTTAAAGATGTTCTTCTAAGTCAATTCAATCTCATAGAGCTTCAAATTCATGATTATGACGAAAAATGCATCTTTCTTATTGCAACACACAAACTTCCATAGTCACAGAACCCTCCCTCAACAAAAACGTCATGTATTATCCTCTTGTAGATCACACGATTTTCTTCATCATGTAACAATGTACAATTGAGAAAAGCAATTGATTATAACAAACCAAATTATATGTCTTGATTTTATATATCCCGATATATATTTTATATGTCTCGAGACATATTAATGCTTAACTTATTTATTAATATATGTCTGGTGCTTCTAGGGATTGCAAAGCTGGAAAGTAGAGCAATGTAGAGCGGCTATGTCGTTTTTGCGTGTACAAAAAAGCCAAACCGCATTGCCGATCAGCATTCACTTCGGCTCGCTCAGTCCACTACCATCGGTTTGGATACAGTTCAATTTCGGGAGTCACTGAAATACGCACTTCGAAAAAATAGAAGAAAGAAAACTTCAGAGCCAAACATAAACCAATATAATTTAATTGCATCTTCAGGATCCGCTAGCCTACAAGAGATCAACACCCCTAATCATATTTCTGTTTTGGATACAGTTCTGTTAAGAGGGGGAGACCACAACCATCCTCGAGCGCTTGAAAGAGTATCGCACAGCTTGTGATTCCTATACATATCTGTGAAGTAAAATCAGAAGTACTACTCTAATCTACCGTCTCCGATCGCATCTCATAGATTATCAACTCGATACTTTATGTTGTGTTGTCAATGGCATATTATCAACACCGGCGAAAGTGATCGGCTTCATGTCAGCCAGTATGTCACTTGCTCTGTATGCACCAACAGTTTCATCTTCACCCTACAGATATTAGGAACCAACATTATTTAACATTTCGGAAAACATTACTCATGTGAAGATGAAATATTTTTTTTAACGGTAAAAAAAATATAATTTCGAAATTATTCACACATTAACAACATTAGTTATGGACAAGTGGGAGACAGGGAGAAGGGTGAAGACAGAATATTACCTGTTCATATGATAGTTGATACTGGTCTAGAGACTTCTTCGATAGATCCCTTAAAACGCCCTGCACAATTTTGCAGATAAACAAAAACGGGTTTCTACTAGCAGATAGAAAAGCGATTTTCTTAAAGCTACCTAGGTTCCGGATTCTATCGTGTCCCTTGTTTGTATGTATAGTTAAACAGCAGGGATGACATCTTAGATAGCCTTTGGCCGACACACACTACAATTCGTCTGCTTGTGTTCAAAGATCTCACAAAGGATTTTTGTTGACGGATACCACAAATAGTTTTCTAAGCGGTCGCTCCATCTAGGCAAAGAGGAAGAACAACATTCTTGAGAGATCAGGTCTCAGTTTAAGAGCAGTTTCAACAAGATTTGTGTGCCCTCGCAGAACTTGTAGCAAAATAGAAACATCATCGGAGAAAGTTCACTGAGCGTATTTGCACACAATAACTCATCACCTTCTCCATCAGTTACTCCATACATGAAGAAAAATAAAAAGCAAAAGACACTCCAGTTATCCTTTCTCTTATATCTAGTTCAGCATAGAACTTTGAATATAGCAAACAATTTTTGAAATGATGAATAATGAACACTAAAAGTAGTCAAAACAGCAATAATCGAGAAAACGGAATCACCAGAGGCATAGTTGTGAAAGCATTGCCATGGCATCGTGGCGCTCGGGAGTGAACGACATGATGTCTTGCTTCATTGATTACAACAAAGCGGGCGCCATGCACGCTTTGGACCATGGCGGGTGCTTCGGGTGTCTTGCTCAGCATGTTGATCATTTTTTTCTTTTGATATTTTACCATCTCTTATTATTTTTTTCCTTTTTTGAAAACTTTTTTGAAGTAAGTGTTGAATTTGTAATCCATTTCTTACCATTTTGAAACAAAATAAAAATAAAATAAAATAATAATTCACATATAAGATGACTATGGACGAGATATATCGGGTGCTAATTGTTTCTATAGCGTGACCAAGAATGACTCCTAAGAGACTCATCCTAGATTAATTCATACAACTCTTTTGGATATTTAATTATATTTTTATATTTTATAAATTTATGTTTACTCTTGAAGGCTCCAATTAACTTATGAAGTATGAACTTTGTAATCTAATTGCATAGTTTATTATATTTTCTTCATGTTATTTACAAAAATATACACAAGAGTTAAGCCAATCATATATATTTAAAAATATATAGTGTGTATTGATATTTTGGTATAAGTATACATAAATATATGAATTAGCATTATGTCTCCATGATGACGCTATGTTCGTCATGGCATCAAGGTGCTATTGCCTCGCCATGACTTACAATGACACCTTGGCCACTATGACCAGATGCAGAAAGGAATGCTCACCCTGTTTGCCCAGACAAGCCCACAAGCATTACAAAGGCTTCTCGGCCCAGCAGGTCCACGCCGCATCATAGGGGTAGATTTTGAACTAGTCCCACAATGGGTACATCTGGATGAAGCATGACACAACCAATAGTTAAAGGCGACAGAAACGCTTCTCATGCAAAGTTTCAACAGACTAAGAAACGGTGTAGACAACATACAAAGTTTCAGCTTGAGTGTCATCCGGATCTGAATCCTTGAGAATATAACAGCCTGAAGTCTCATCTGACCTTTTCGAAGTGAATTGACCCTTCTTGCGCTGCATCCTGGTGAAGGCAAAACCGCATTGAGGCATTAAAAAAGACCATGTTTTCCATTCAGAATAGAACAAGTACATGGCACATTGATTTCTCCGCAACAGTCGCAGTAGGTGTCAATGGATTCGTCAGCGAGAATTGTGTCAAAAATGGTGTTAATGGATTTGTCCGCAAGAATTGTATAAAATATGGTAGACACATTATGAGAACGAGATGAATCGAGAAATCATTGATTATTTTACGAGTGTAACTAATTAGGAACACAAATAAGATAGCTATCATAGTATCAACGGACCAGCCACAAAAAATCCTCATCCATATCACGTGAATCGTGATAGGCTGATAGCTAATGCAAGCTATTTTTTATTTACTATATTTAATTATTTTTCCAACTTGAGATTCTGGATGCATAGTTTAATGCAACTCAACTTGATTTGCTAAGAGTAACTTGACAACATTATAGTGACAGCATTTTAATTCAAAAAGTTTACAGACAAAAAACTCGAAGAGAACATTTTCTTCATCACAAAAGCATGGCAATAATGCAGTGCCATTATGCAAACTCTAGCTTCCAAGCAGAGTTTATTACAAAATAGAAAAGAAACCTCAAACACTTGGCACACAAGGGAAAAACATGTTACACAATGAAGAAAGGATAGCCAACTCGCAGCATCATTGAAAATTCGTTTGAGAATAGCATAGCTTATTAGATTTGGAGTGGACCCATGTTTTATTAAATTTAATCAACTGTTGAACAAACAATATTAACTTTTCATACTAGTTTGAAGTAGGCTCGTCAAATAAACTTAGCCCAAAAAAAAAAAAAAGATAAGTCAATTCTAAGGGACATACCTCAGGGCAACTTCTTGTCGAACATTATATCTAATTTTCTTATCAAAGCAGCGTTCCTTCCTCTTTTGACGGAACCTATTCAGTGATGCTTCTCTGTGTAGCTGATTGTAATACCCTGTACACTCCACGGGATCCTTTGAATAGAACAGAAACATTCACAAAACCAGCATTAGGGATACTTTAGTTCATGCAAAACACTAATGCAAAAACATGATTGAAATAAGAAACAAATAAAAGTTCGTACCTGCTGGGTATGTGGTGTTACTTTCTCTGTCTGTGAAGCCGGAGGCAAATCACAACTTTGCAACAGCAGAAATGTTGCTTGAACCTACAGTATAGAAACAGCAGCACAGGAGACAGCACATAAGTAACATATTGATCATTGAAAAAGTACAACTGAACATAAGAATGATAGTTAAATTACTGACAAAGATTAACCTTCCTACAAGCCCACAAATCCATGCAATACACAGAGCTCTGATACATTTTTGTTTTTGATACAGAAGGATGAAATGCGAAAAAGAATGACAATGTGGTGTTCATGAACATCCCCATTTTTTTTCCAATCCACAAAGCCAGAACAATTAACAGTACCAAAGACAAACAAACCAGTAATTGGAAACCAAACCGATTTTGCATCACACACCGTTGGGTAGTAGTTTCTATAGAAACAAACTCTTTTGCCATAATGCCCATTACAGCAAGATAATCACATTCATCCCGTTTCATACATATCATGTCATTGATGTCAAGAATCAGCAAAACTAGTTCCCAACCGTATATATCTCACCCCTTTCCAGTGCATCGCCACTGATTAGTTCACCAATCAAACCCCAAGTTCATCCCCGTCCTCCCTATCTGATCACTACAGTGCAATCGATAGCCACTTTCTAACATTCCATCATCATCTCGATATCTCCAATTCTCACTCAAGGCCTCAATACAAGACCATGAAAAGGTACACCCAATATATCACAAAATCGAATCAAACCCATAAAAAATTTTCCTCATAAGATCTCAACTTTATCTTACAATGCAACAAACAAAAAACAATCCCTACTCTTTTCTCTCAATCACAAACCAACAAGAAATCAAAAACATCAATCAACCAAACAATATCAACACTCAATCAAGCAAGAACACCCACCTTCTCAGGCGATACGCCATCGAACACGTAAACCTGTCCCCTAAACGTAATCGTAAGCTGATGCTTACCACCACCATTCACCCCAAACCCTTCCCCTTCCCCACCCTCAGCATAATAGGAATCCCCAATCGCCGCCGCCGCCGCAGCATCCCCATTCCCCACTGTCACCTCATCCTCCACGAAAGAGATGTCCTCGATGTCGAAATCCGCCGACACCACTCCACCACCACCACCACCACCGGCATTATCCTCCAACGACGCCGCCGCACTCATCGAATTGAACTGCAGTGTACTGAATTGGTATGTCGTTGAGTTCAATTGAATGGAATTTGAATTGGGGGATTGGGAATTGGGAATTTTAGGGTTAGGGTTTTGAGATTGGGAGAATTTGGGACTGAGAGGGAAAGTGAAGTGAGTGCTACAATTTGGAAAGTGAGAAATTTTTGGGGAGAGAAAAAGAGATTCGTGGGGGGTGGTGTGGTGTGGTCGGTGTGGGGTCAAAGGTGGGTCTCACGCGGCCGTCGTGTTTGGTCGTACGATGTTCTTCTCTTTCACGGGGAAGAATATTTCTGTCCCAACTTATAATCATAAGTAACGATCTTATCTGGTATAAAATTTGATGTGCGTTAGATTTGGATTGATTAATAATAAGTTTATATTTTTATGTTAGTAATTTTCAAAAATAAATGTTAATATTTTATGATGTCAAAAAAATTGGTAAATACCCTGGGATAGATAGATAGGGGATTTTTTTTTTAAAAGTGAGAATTATCAAGATATTGTTTAAGATATCGTTTAGATACTGTCATACCGGACCTTATCCCAAAAAAAATAAAAAATACTGCCATACAGGTATGAATAAAAGGAAGAGATTAAGTAATGTGACAAGACTGATGTTCAGTACAAAGCTCAACTTCAGGAGGTTAACCTACAAATCCTATCGTCAGTTAAGAGTTGTAAGTGATATATATCACTTGCAGAGTTAAAATTTGGGTTCGATTGGTGAAACTCGTGTCAGTATTATAATGGGTGATGTTGGTTTCATGCGCAGTTATAAACTCATCATAACTCAAAAGTGTACCCTAGTCATGGAAAGTCCCATGCAACCACAATAATAATTCAAGCAGGCCTGTCATGAATGAGACAATGTCTCATAAAGCCTGAAGCTACATAGAGTTCGTCAACGCATCAACTATAGAAATCTGAAAACTACTATCAGAGTCAGTTCCGGACCCAAAAGCATGAACATGAACTATCAGATCATCAGTCATCAAACTTCTCCGTTTCAAAGATCTTCATCGAAACCCGATTCATCTCAGATGACGAAACTCGATTCTTCATCGGAACTTGCTTAATCGAAATCGTCGGTTTCAATAAAGTTGCCTTCATAGGAACTGATACCGTCGAAGATGCCTTCATCGAAACCTGATTCATCAACGATAGCTAAACTGGATACTTCGGAACTGACTTCATCGAAGA
>LIEC01008679.1:0-15583 GCA_001925005.1 Drosera capensis | reverse complement strand
CTTTCGACTTGATCGCTTATGCTTCTTCTTCTCAGAAATATCACCTCTATGCTTAGCACTTCCATCAGACCCAGGTTTCTCCCTTTCATCCTTGTTATTCAACTTTAAAGTATTCCCAGGCTTGTCCTTGTCAAGGAGTATATTGTCATCGACATCTTTTGACAGGTTTCTCTTCCCATCTGCCCTAGACTCCTCGCCATGATGCATCATCTTGGATCTGTCAACAGAAGAGATACCTTTATGCTGTGACTTCGATGGAGCAGGAATGGCCTTGGAAGAGGGATCCTCGGTGACAAAGAAAAATGATATTATGCAGCAATATGATATAATTCACAACTAAACATTCATGAATAATCAAGCAAAAAGTGCAACATGCAGAAGAGGTTACCTTCTTCCCTTGTCTCTCTTTCTCAGGTCAGAATCCTCACGCACGTCTGATCTGCCTTCTTGCAACCTAGACTGAACGGGATTTATGAGGGATGGAATCTCTCTGCTGCCCTGACCATCCCTGCAACAAAGGGGTCGAAATAATCAAAATGGCCAGACAAGCACCAGGACATTCACTGACACCACTGTGAATTAACAAATACTATATACAAACACCAACCTGACATGTTCGGCTTCATCAGCTTCATTTATCCCTACACTCTCATACCTACCCTTGAGATCTCTAGATTTTGGGGGTGGGTTTTTACTGCCAGAGGCAGTCATCCTTTTGTCACCTTTCATGGGACTCTCATGGGGACTGGCAAAGTAAGAAAATTAAGTTATTAGACAACAGGAATCAGTATACAGTAAATTTGACAATTTGAACAAAAATTCCCATCTATACCAAGACTCGGATACACGTGTGAAACAGAGATAAAGCACATCAATGACTCCTCAGGCCAGAGACAAACAGATATAAGTTTCATGTTCAATGTAACACTTAGTTCATCATCTGTACAAAGACAGGAGCGACAAGCATTCTTTCCATGCAACATAACATTGGATAACTTTTTCTTTCAGAGAATTTCAATGAATGAGAGGTGTTCTTTCAGTGTTTTAAGTTCATCCAGAAATTCTTCTGATAATTTAAAAGTTAAAAACTAATTCTACTAAAGTGGAAAAAGAAGCAGATGCAAATACTATACCTGTCTCTTCCTTTAGATGGCACTACCAGTGACCTCTGAAGTGTTGATCTCCTCCTTACTGGTGAAGAAGAAATTCTCCTGATAGGAGCCGGAGAAATGGAATCATCAGGTGACTGAGATCGGCTCTGCAAGGGACTCAATGATTTCTTACGGTTTGAAACAGGAGACCTTCCTCTAACAGAAGATGCGGACCTATGTTGGACTGGAGAGAGAGATCTGTGATCCAAAGAAGACACTGACTTCTCTCGTGCAGGTGATGCAGAATCACTCTGGATTGGAGATGGAGACCTTCGCTGAGAAGAATATCGTGACCTGTGCCTAGCAGGAGAGGGTGGCCTGTGCCTATCAGGAGATGGTGACCTGGGTCGAGGAGGAGACCTCCGATGGACAGGTGATCTGTACCTGCGAGCTGCTGGAGATCTGTATCTGCGTTCACCTGGAGAGTACCTACGCCTCCATGGGGATGGAGACCTCCGGTTTGCAGGGGATGGAGACCTGCGCCTTGCAGGAGAGGAAGGCCTTCGTCTAACTGGAATCGGAGACCTACGACGATACCGGGGAGAAAATGGGGACCTTCTTCTGTGCCTTCGTACAGGTGATGGGGATCGACGCCTCCTAGGAGAACGAGACAACCGTCTCCTGGGGGAGCGGGAAAGACGCCTCAAAGGGGAAGGTGATCGGCGCCTCCAGGGAGAAGGTGACCGGTGTCGTGAAAGTGAGTGTGATCTTTTACCACGGTTAGGAGAAGGGGACCTGCTCACAGGAGATGGTGATGACCGCCTTACAGGAGATCGCACCCTATGCCGTGAAGGGGATGGCGAAGGATGACCAGGCCGTGAAACAGACCCTCGTCTTCTCCTAGGCGACATAGATTGTCCTGGAGAGTTTCGTCTACGGGGTGAACTGGATCTCTTTCGTGGAGATTGGTGCATCCTTGGAGAGGAAGAGGAGCGGTTTTTGGCCAAAGGAGATGCAGAAGTGCTTCTTGATTTCTTGCCTTCTCTGGAAAAGAATATTTGTTCATAGTCAAGAGCAAGCCGACAAGAACAACTGTAATTACAATGAAATGACACAAAAACTCGTAATGACTACACACTGAACACAGATATAACGAAACACACTTTGAGTAGCTTCTGGACTTGGAGACTGATCTACTTCTGGATCTTGATGCATCACTACAGAAAAAAGAAATACCAAGTTCAATGTGATAGACAAGTAGTTCTATATTTATGTGGAAAATAACACAAACGAATTTCATAACTAAGAAAATACCGATGTGGTGGAGTCGAACTGCCAGAATTTGGAGACCTGGATTCCCTGAACATGCATTTTATTGTGCAACTATGAAGCATTCTCTATGTGAATAAACAACAAATAAGAAACTTTTCGGCATGAAATCATTACATATTCTTACAGGGTTTCCACGGAAAAGCTTCATTTATTGAAAACTCAACACAAGAACAATCCTAAAAAACGAGGACACGGCAGAATGAAGGCGCAGGAAAAGAAAATTAAAAAAATGAGCATGAAAAATGTAATTTGACAATAGTTTGCAGGCCAAAAACGCATTTCGGAGACGTCTCTACAGATTATCTCCGGCAAATATTAACTTTACAGATAGATTGAATCAAATCAATAAGAAATAAATATCAAGCAAACAAAGTGTGGCAGAAAGTACATTGCCATCCATTTATATCATGAACTTTATTAAGCACTGTTCCCATATTTAGGAAAAACAAGGAACAGTTGGCCAAAGTCTACTGAATGTATTATGTATGTCTTCTTTAAGTGGCTAAAAAATAGAAAGCATAATGAAGAACATGGGGTAATTTCAGTGGAGCCCTTATGCTACAGAAGTCCCAATGGTCACCTGTTCCCAACCAACCCAGAAAAACTTCCACACCAAAACAGATGCCATACTACACACATGCTAACAATCATGAGAAAAAAGGTACATGATTATCCAAAGGTGAACAATCGATACATCAAACTTGAACAACATACAAAATCATCAAGCAACCAGGTCATAGGGAGAGTAACTCAATCCTGACCTGCTCCTTCTGACGCCATTCCGGGAACCACCTTTACGATTTTCAGAGTGCCTGCCAGAACCCCTTGAGAGGTGTTTTGAATTTGGCTCCATATCTTCATCACTCCCAGCCCCACCGTCCTACAGTAGTTTGAGGTAAAGGATATGAACCCAAATAATCGCGGAACCACGCTGAATGGCATAAAAAGACAGCGAAAGTTAAAACCAAGGAACGATTTACTAAACAAGCAAGCTCCATCACGAAATGAACCTTTACCATCTTCTTAGATTTCACCAGCTCATGCTCCTTGTGTTCCTTTTCTTTCCTCTTTTGAATTTCATTCACTATACGATCTGACTCCTCCTGCAAAGGGGCACGAGGTTAGCAGGCAGTCACCACAACCAAACCAAACAAAAGCAAAGCTGGAGCACCATGAAGCAATGAACCTTTCTCTTCCTGGTCTCTTCTTCCTTGGCATCTAAGAACCGCTGGGGAACCCCGCTTGCATTCTGCTGGGCACTGAGAAGAAGACCCCATAGCTCTTTCATGAATCTGCTTGTATGCTTTTCCATAAACCCAGTAAGTTGGATTTGGACCTCTTTTCCATTGACCTCCTGCAGAGAAAAAAATAAAACAGAATGACAGGAAATTGAGTCAGTGAAATTAAAACCACTGGAAAGCTATACCAAATTGAGCCAGTGAGATATAAACCAGTGAAAATTTATAACAATAAACCATTTAACCATCACGTTTCAAGCCATGGAATTCAAAGCATCACAAAATAAAAATAATAATCAAAAGATCAGAATACAAACACAGCTCACTGTCATCACCCTACAAAGTTGAAGAATTAGAAAAAACCATATTTAAGTCAAAACAATCCCCTGGAATCATTAAGAAGCACTACTACGGAAAAATACAGTTAACCATTAAAAACATAAGGGGATTGCATTACGCTCATGGATAGCTAAAACGATAAGATTATACAACACCTAAACTAGCATGTTCAACTCCACCAACCAACACCACCACCACCACCGCGATTACAACGAATGGAAAACAGCGAATACGAAATGTTACCAATACCTTAGCTTCAAGAAGCCCGTAAATGAAATTAATCAACACCTCGTCCTCAAACCCGAGCAGCTCGGTAACTCGATCCGCGATCCACGGTTTCATCACATCCATCTCCACCTTCGATGTATCCACCTATCGCGCATCACAAACCAAACCAAATCAACAGTCGATCTCCGCAAATCGAAACCAAATCCCAAATTTCACCAATATCGCTCCTCTCTGTCACTCACCAGATGCTCGAGCTCGGGAGCGAATTTCTGAGTCTTCAACAGCTTCGCCTGCTTGTTCGAGAACCGCGTGTCCTGATCCGCCGACGTGCCCTGCACAGATCCAAAACACAACTCAATTCACCCAATCAAACAGAAACAAAACAAATCAATACTTCTTCAATTCAAATGATCCATTGATCAGGCCATTCAGATCATGGATGAATCGAATTGATCAAGCGATTCGGGAATTCGAGGCTGCTAGGGTTTCGATTTAAAAATTACCCTGAAAAATCCGCCCGACATTTTCTAGGGATTTTGGGTTCTGTGGATTGAAATCGAGATTTTGATTGGATGAATTGGAGGAGGTAACGATGATGATGGAGAATTGTAGGAGTTCTAGGGTTTATGCCATGGGATGTGAACGGCAGTTGAGAGATTGGGAACAACAAGGTTTGGGTATTGGTGATGGGATGGGATTCGAGTTTCATGGGACCGGGGTGACCTAGGTGTCAAGTGAAATGACGGGTTTGTCCCCCTTGTCGCGAATGGTTTAACGGTACTTAAAATTAATTTTGTAAGATGTTCTTCTTAAAAATAAATCGTTAATTTTTCTTTTATCAAAAGAATAATTCGATCATTTAAATTAACTTTGTTGAAGGACTCATCATCATAAAATGGTTACGCACTCAACAGATTTTAATTCCTTCACATCTCCTTTTCTTAGAAAAGTTGGTTGAGCGGTTTATTGAGGTGGGAATGATCTCCAATTTTATAAGGATATTGCATTCTTACTGCATATAAAAGATAGAAATATACTATAAAATCATTTCCACAAAAAAAAATCAAAATTAAAGATTTAATATTTGAGAAAAAAACAACAAAACAAAATTTAAATAAATAATATAAAAAAGGAAATCATCTACAGTTCTTAATTTCTATCTATAATAATATCTTTTTTCCCTTTCAAAAATCATTAATCGGGAAACAAAACTTAAAAATAATTCTTTTTTGTTTAATTCATTTGAAAACCAAAAAATCCGAAACAAATAATGTTGTTTCAACAATGAAAAATAAAAACAAAAACATAAAATTAAACCATTACTAAATAGATCAAGCACTTGAATCTATTGTTTAAAATTCTGAAAATCAATAATCAAAATACAAACTATCGATATAAAGGAACCCGAACAGTTTTATACGCTCAATAGATGATAGCTGTGATTGGTGATGACGGTGTGGATTGTCGGTCTAGTATTGAATGAAAAGAATTTTCATCATCATATCTGGAGTGAACAAGAAGATACGGAGTGCTACATACTTTCAGGGTTTTATGTGATGGCATGCACTAATTCTTGATTTCAGGATTCTGAATGCAATTTCCTTGCCATATCCACCGGTATTGTGTACTATTTATGTTATGATATTGAAAATCGATGAAGAGGAATTCGGTGGATACGAAGCTCTTCTTCGGGAGGGACTCTTTTCCTCCGTTACACTCTTCTTGATACATCTTCTTACATGCCTTCTTTTTTACGTTGTTCAAGAAAGTAGTTGTTTCCTAGTAAAATCTTCAATGAAATTCTTGGCAAAACGCAGCATCAAAATCTTCCCTCGGGGACCTTTTATCATCACGAGCCTATAGTTCTTACGAACAAGTCATTTATAGGGATGAATGAAAAACTTGTTCTCGATCAGATTGTAGCACATCACTGAAAGTGTTGTTATAGTGATGAATGAGCAACTGTTCTCATTCCGATTGATGAGGCAAAGCTTTCAATTCGGAGAATTACACATGATTTCTATTGATATTTATAAAACAACCAATCACACTACTAATATGTTAACAAAAACAGAACAATCATGTTCAAATATATTGAAACAATTACTTTTCTGAACAATGTAAAAAAGATCAAACAAAAACAGATGTCCTGTGTCGTGTTATCGGAACCTCAGGATCAAAAGTACACCAAATTGTATAGTAGGATCCATGTTAGCTGAACAAACAGAAAAAAACTACTATTATTCACTCTTAAACCTATCATAAAAATATACGACAGCACAACCATACCACGCATGACAGCAGATGGAAAAAGGCGTACCAAGAAGAATGCAACGAAGTCAAAGTCTCTCTTGAAGAAGACCCCCGTGTCCACAGAATTCCTCTTCATCGATCTTCAATATCATAGCATAAACAATACACAATACCGATAGATATGATAAGAAAATTGTATCCAGAATCCCGAAATCAAGAATCAAAATAATTAATTCCAAGTACCGTTGAACCATTCGCGACAAGGGGGACAAACCTGTCATTTCACTTGACACTTAGGTCATCCCGCTCCCATGAAACTCGAATCCCATCTCATCACCAATACCCAAACCTTGCTGTTCCCAATCTCTCAACTGCCGTTCGCATCCCATGGCATAAACCCTAGAACTCCTACAATTCTCCATCATCGTCGTTACCACCTCCAATTCATCCAATCAAAATCTCGTTTTCAATCCACAGAACCCAAAATCCCTAGAAAATGTCGGGCGGATTTTTCAGGGCAATTCCTCGAAACCCTAGCAGCCTCGAATTCCCGAATCGCTTGATCAATTCGATTCATCCATGATCTGAATGGCCTGATCAATGGATCGGTTGAATTGAAGAAGTATTGATTTGCTTTGTTTCTGTTTGATTGGGTGAATTGAGTTGTGTTTTGGATCTGTGCAGGGCACGTCGGCGGATCAGGACACGCGGTTCTCGAACAAGCAGGCAAAGCTGTTGAAGACTTAGAAATTCGCTCCCGAGCTCGAGCATCTGGTTAGTGACAGAGAGGAGCGATATTGGTGAAATTTGGGATTTGGTTTCATTAGAGATTGTGATCACATAAATGATAGCGACCAAAACTAAAACAAAGAATACGGAACTTACACTGATGGTTGTCCTTGTTGTTTTTATGTCATCGATTCCTGCTTCAGCTCCCTGCTCTGGTCCTCCTTCCTATCATTCTTTTCCTCATTCTTCGGCTGTGCTGCTTCGTCTTTCTTTCCCGGACTTGCTTCCTCTGTTGCCTCAAGTCCCACTTTCTTGCCAAGAACCAATCTGTATCAATGAGATTAAACTACGATCACAATTGTAATGTCGAAACCACAGCTACTTTATAAAATAAATCGGAGCAAACTTATTCCTTCCCATCATTCTGCAGCTGTGCTTCTTCGTCTTTCTTTCCTGGACTTGCTTTCTCCGTCGCTTCAAGTCCCACTTTCGTGCCAAGAACCAATCTGTATCAATTGGATCAAACTACGATCATAATTGTATAGTCAAAACCAAAGATACGTTATAAGATAAATTAGAGCAAACTTACTCATTCCACTTTCCACATCACATTCTTATTAGCAGCAACCCCAGGGGTCTCCGGCAACGACTCGGATCGAGGAAGTGAAGGAGTTATCTTGACGTCTTTGGGATGCCCCGTCGGCAACGGATGTGCAGTCCTATTAACCACCCAACGACTAATTAAATGGGCACTAGTCAGGATCAACGCTACTAATACACTGCAAAGATATAAACGAGGGTATCAAAGAAACGATTGATGGAAAAAAGGGTCAAAATAAACTAACGCCATCCACACCTCTTGTTCTTGGTCACATTGAGGACGCCGCCTCGACCACGTAGAAGGGACGACATCGACGGGGACGGCAGCGGCAGTAGAAGCGATTCCGGCGCAAGTTCTTTTCCCTTCTTCGTCATCATCTTCAACCTCACTCACCCCTAAGAAAATTCACCACAAAACCAACGGATTGCAATCCATCCCCGCCCACCAATCCATCATTGCCTCCCTCCGCAACTAACCCACAACTGCCATTTGACGACGATCAATATCCTCCGTTGTCGCCCCCGTCCGCTCCACTGCCATCGCCGCCGGAATTGCTTCTACTACCGCTGCTTCCCCGTCCGCAGCTGTCGTCCCCGTCGATGTCTTCCTTTCTACAGTGGTCTAGGCGGCGTTCGCAATATGACCAAGAACAAGAGGTGTGGATGGCGTTAGTTTATTTTGGCCCTTTTTTCCATCAATCGTTTCTTGAATGACCTGTGATGGAAACGTTGATTCCCTCATTTATATCTTTGACAGTGTATTAGTAGCGTTGATCCTGACTAGTGCCCATTTAATTAGTTGTTGGGTGGTTAATAGGACTGCACAGACGTCAAGATAACTCCTTCACTTCCTCGATCCGAGTCATTGCCGGAGACACCTGGGGTTGCTGCTAATAAGAATGTGTTGCATGTGCTGTGGAAGTGGAATGAGTAAGTTTGCTCTAATTTATTTTATAACGTAGTTTTGGTTTTGACCATACAATTATGATCATAGTTTGATCCGATTGATACATGTTGGTTCTTGGCACAAAAGTGGGACTTAAAGCGACGAAGAAAGCAAGTCCAGGAAAGAAAGACGAAGAAGGACAGCGGTAGAATGATGGGAAGGAGTAAGTTTGCTCCGATTTATTTTATTAAGTAGCTGTGGTTTCGACTTTACAATTGTGATAGTAGTTTGATCTGATTGATACAGATTGGTTCTTGGCAAGAAAGTGGGACTTGAGGCAACGGAGGAAGCAAGTCCGGGAAAGAAAGACGAAGCAGCACAGCTGAAGAATGATAGGAAGGAGGACCAGAGCGGGGAGCTGAAGCAGGAATCGATGACACAGAAAACAACAGTAGCATTGGATGAAGGACAAGCATCAGTGTAAGTTCCGTATTCTTTGTTTTAGTTTTGATCGTCGCTATCTTTTATGTGATCACAATCTCTAATCGTTTGTATGATGGGGTTGAGTTTCTCTGGAGTGTACTCTGTACGTTTTGTCTAGGTTACTTGAGAACTTTCAAGTTGCGAGCATTTTATGATCAGATGATGCCAATCAAGGTAGTAACCGGGCTGCTGTATTTGAATCAAAGAACTTCTGTTGATAACCGATTTCGTTTCCTCGGATTCTTGATTAACCAAATGTATATTTCTGACCTAGGCACAGTCTCTGTATAAACGATTCCTAGTGCTTGAATGAGATTTCCTTCTAGATCTTGCATGCTGTTTGAACATACTGTCGAGGAATGGATATCGTCAGGCTTAATGGTTCTACCATCAAGCAACCCAGATCAATTTGATGTCAAGCATCTTATTCTGAAAAGTGAAAGTCTCGCAGGAGAGTTGAGAATGGTTGGCTGAAATTTTGAATGGCATTTTGTGCCTAGCCCTGGTGAGAGATGGTTTAGGAAGTCTCTGTACTGATCGAAGCATTAGTCGGTTGCCTTAGTTATTTTTCCTGCCAGCTCCTTGAGCACTTGGTCTCGCTTTCTGTTCCTTAATGTTGGTGGTCTTCTTAATTCATCATGTGATACTTCGCGCTTCAGGATAGATGAAAATGCTCATCTTGTGAATCTGATTCAAAAGTTAAGGACCAAGCAATCGTTGGTGCGATTGTTGTGTGGCTAAACCAAGAATTCATCAAGCTTGTTCCTCTATCTTTCTATCGGATAGGAATAAGGCTCCTCCAACTGCAGTATATATCTTCGGATCTAACTTGTCTTTCCGGGCATACTGGATCGACCATTCGAGCTGGATCTTTTTCGACGCAGCTAGGCCTATTTTCTTGCACTTCATTCCTTGTTTACTTTCCTCTGTCATCGCAATGTAACTCATTCGGTATGTATACCCATTTTCAGGACCTCTGGCTCGTACATTGTCACGTGAACCTTTGGGACAAACTGCAATCCCATTGACTGATGACATGAGGTAATGAGTCAAAAACTGGAAAAAAAGATGCACACACGTGTATAAGGATCCATTTCTTTTTACCATTTTGCTTCGCAGGGAGGCGTTGATTATTCCCAAGGCGAAAGAAGGCAAGCTATGCATCCAGGTGCTGTTCCAAAAGCTCTCTAAACATGTGCAGGTTTCTGAAACCAAAAAGGAAGGGTTCGAAAAGGTCGTGCTTGCCTTAATTAGGTATACTGCGAATCATGATGTTCAGGTTCTAGGAGTCAGGTAAATATACCTGTGTCCAAATGTTGATTGATGTTTAAATTTGTACGAGTCGCTGGACATATACTGATATCTTAGTTTATCTTAGTTTTGATGATCTACAGGAGAATGCTAGAGGATATCTTTGAGGCAGTTGGGGAGCTCGATGAGTGGAAGACCAAATGCTGCTGGCCTTCGAAAGAGCTTCCAGTGCAAACTCTTGAGCTTCATGATATGACACTCTTTGGTGAAGGTGGTGTTCTATTCTGGGCAATATCCAGTTACAATTCCTTACAACGTCTCATCCTTGGAAGCTTCTCCACATGTTGTGACAGACATACATGGTTTCCTTACTGTGGTTACGTATTGCAAGCGTTTCCTGCCACCATGAGGCCACCACACAAGTACACTACGATGAATTGCCTTCTATCATATCAGTGGAGCTACTGGGGTATACAGCTCTTTAGCCTTACTTGGCTCTCTTGTAACGTTCTTTCGTATTGGTCATTAGTAGAGTAGACACGACACTTGTTTTGGTGATTCGCTATTGAGTTTGTTGGTTCAGCTGCTTTTGTAAAGATAAGCTTCTGAAACCATGAGATGATGATTCACATTGGTTGATTCAGAGATGAATTTGTTGGTTCAGCAGCTTTCAAATAAATAAGCTCCTGAAACCTTTGGCTGTGAATAATAGAGTACTTCACTTTCCTTTACTCTTTTGGTTGAATTATGAGATCATTACAAAGTTTTAACCGGAGTCGCTCGAGACTGGTTCAAAAAAAGATGTCAAAAAGTATCCCCTTGTTTGTTCAAGCTAACTCTACGAGCTATGTAAAAAGTATTGTCAATCCTCATAATCATCGGCTTATTGATTCTTTTAGGGCTTATTTTAACAGCAATGGCAAACTCGATTTCACTTTCCTTTACTCTGAGTTGGTTTTCGGAGCTCTTGTTTTACTCTGGTGTTGAATATGAATGGATCTTCCAAATTGCTATTCATCGTATCTTAGTTGCGTTTAGAGTAAGTACAATGAATGAAATTCCTTGCATTGCAAGACAAAAGGCGAAGGCTAATATACAGAATCGTATCTGTCATATGATACTTTAGGCCTTGTACTGATATTTGAATTGAGCACATCAGTCCCGCATCTGGGCGAACACCACTGAGAATCATCCTTGTTAAAAGACCAGGACAATACATTTTGACTTTCCATAGGCTTTCAAGAAACCGTTGTATGCACAAGTATGCTTAGAATGCATCGCTTTTTTAGCTCTTTGTACAACTTCTAAACGTTCTCTACATCCCGTTAATCAGTACTCAAAGATGATATGTAGAGTCGTCTCCAGCCATAGAATCGGCCTCTTCACTTCGTTGACGGCTTTCTGCTACGTTCTCAACTCCAAGGTTCTCAAAATTCTGTCCTTTGATCATTCTTTTAAGCAACCTGAAGCCAGATGTCTGCAGGTAATGGCATTTGGTTAGAATCCATTCAACTTTATTTCCCATATGAATCTGCAGACTTCATCGTTGTGAGTGCAGTGAACTAATATTTGAACCGAACACATCAGTCATCTGCATTTCCTCCCAAACCTCCTCTGCTCGAATCACATCTCCAACCCTATCAAATGCTTCTATTGCAAGAGGGAATCTCTTCAATCTAGCATGAGGCAGCGCTCAGGCAAATCCCCCAGAATGCTCCAAGTGTTTCACTTCCCCTGGATATCTTCACATTCATCCGCCAAGTCCAAGAGAGGGCACAACTGAAATAAGTAGGAAAACGATCTTAGGGTTAATTTTGAAATCGAATAAACATCTGAACATATCTTTCTTGCATAAGAGTGCCAAGGAGTGAACCTCAGCCATTTGTTGCAGCATAGTCATTGGCTCAAATATTATGACTGGAAGAGTCACCATCGATGTTACATCAGAGCAAATATACTCCTGCATCATCTTCCAATAGCTATCTCTCTCCTGTTGAAATATCAAGATTTTATAATACATTTTTACCAACAGTTTAAAATTCCAAGTATTTTCGAGTCCAGCTCAGTGAAGTACTACTTCCTAAAATGTGGCTCTAAACTCCCAACATACAAGCAAGCATGAATTTGGTCGTTTCATTACATGAATAAGATGATCAAAGTTAGCGTAGGGAAAAAAAACATCCGTGCCATCTACCACCAACAATATGTTTTCCTTTGAAAAATCAGATCTCAGTCAGACATTGCAAAAGGATAATTTTACATGACTCGATCATTTGAGATTAGATGGAATATAGCACAAACATGGCAGAGGAGATTAAAGAAAGCTCGAGTACAAGTAAGAGCCCATAGTAGAGCAACTACAGACCTCTTGCTTCCATCTTCCTCTCCTAGCTTGCTCCTCTGCATCCTCCTGGCCACCATCTGGGTTTATAACCTCCAAATTCTCATAACCAAGCAATCTGGATGGACAGTCGGACATGAAAACATCAACTAAGGGTAGGTACATACGCAATAAAAGGGGCTAGAACATTTGCCCTCCTTGGCCCTTGGCCACATATATAATAGGAGTATCACAACCCATTCATCACAAACTCTGGAAGGTCGGGTCCTGAAACATACCCTGGCCTTTTACTCAGTTGGAAATGAAAAATGGTTACATGGATTTGGCAAGCCCTAAACGCTGCAAATATGACCAACTCGGTCGCGAGAAGCAAGTGTTCAATCTAGCAGCACGAGCTCAAGAGATTGCCTATGCTCAAAAATCATTACTGTCCACACTCGGTATACCAAATGAAAGCCTAATAACCTATTATTGATTTAACATTGGACACATATTGGCACACAGACACACAAAAGATGCTCAAGAGATCAACCATGCCCCAAAATCGGCACTGTCCATCTAAAGGTAATTGCACAGCATCATGTTGAACACCAGAACATAAAAGCTTAATAACCAAATACTTTTCGCAATTTATCGGGACGGAAGGAGTATTATTTAATACTAGACACAATTAGGCGACATACAGCAAGATATCTTACCTAGATTTATGCCTCCCTAAATCTACCATACTACCATTATTGGCCAAAAATCCAACGATTAGAAGTATACCCCCAAAAGTACCCAAACCGACGACAGAAGTGGTCCATAACAACATTTTCCACATATCCGCTCTATTAAATCACATACACAGCCTTATCTCAAGATCATAGATTTAACCGAATCGCGAGGATCTGAATCCTGAATCAATATGAATATCACCACACAACTCAAAGTTCATCACATCGCAGAAACCAACAAAGTCATCATCCAACGAGCATCCAGCGCTTCACATGCTATACAAAACCCTAAATTACAGCGAAATCAGAACATGGGCAAGCGAAAAACAAGTGAAAAAAGAAGAAGAAAATACCCATTAACAGAACATCTCATTGCTGTGCTGAGCATAGAGAAACAAGAACCCTTGTTATGAGCCGGTTCTTCTTCTACTCATATTCTTGTGTTTTAAGATTGTTTTTCTTTTTGACAGAACAAGCTGTGATCGAGTCTTTTATACATATATATACTCTTTGATGCAATGTTGGGATTTTCTATTAATGTTTGTGTGTCATATGGATTTTGGATCTTATATGTGGTAAGTCGTATATTATTCATGTTAATTTCAACCGGTGTCCATAACATTATGAAACGATTGGTTTTAATTCGATGAAGTGATTATGGAGTGATGATGGGTTGTCTAATTCTACGATTTTGTTTTTGTCATGTTTTTTGTGGGGTCTAAGATATTTTTGATAAACAAGACGTGACGCGAGAACGTCAATAAAGTTGGTTAGTAATACAAAATGAACTTCTAACGGAGGAATGGGTAAGAGATGACAACCAAGTGAGAACCGATAAACAAGGTTGGTCAACGCATTTGTTGTTTGATTACTTTTTCTGTAAACACGACGAACTATACATTCCCATTTTCGAGCTATTTCTATCATATTTTATCAGCATATATTTCCTCATTAGTTTAAAATTTGATACCCATAAAAATCAAATTATAAATAACTAGGAATATAGTTCTGTGATGGAAAAAAGTGTGTCATGAAATAATATTTAGTGAAAAATAAATAATTAAAATTAAAAGATATTACATCTATTTCACATAAATTACGATATATTACTAAATATGAATATCTCATATAAATTAAAAAATTTCCTAATTTGATAATTTTTTTGATATAAAAATTTAAAATATCCATATTTTACATCATATCATTTCCTTCATCATCATATTTTCTATTTTCACCCACTCATAATTTTCACTCAAAATTTTCCTACATTATCATATTTCTCTTTTGACCCATTCACAATCTTTATTAATTTATTCTTATCATTACAAGGGATATTTTGATACAAAATCTAAAAATCAATCAATTCTTTAATAATCTTATACAGTCAACTCATAATAATTTATCTGAAACGAAAAAAAATAACATTCAAATTTTAACTCCTAATCTATATAATTTTAATTATATATATATACATATATGATAATTTTGACTGTATATCATGACAATTTAATAATCTTATTAATTATTTGTTTAAATTTAATTTTAACCCCTTGTTGTGGGGTGCGATTCCTTTGGCCGGAGGCGTTTGGTATTTGGTGCATCTCTGGAACCACATAATCACACCCCAAAATATCTCGTTCCAGTTGTCCACTTACACCACCCTCTCGCCTCCATCGAAAGCGAACTCCTCAAACCCCATCACGAAAAGACACTTCTACCCCTCATCACTGTTTTCTCTTCAACCCCCAACATCCCCCACAAGGGGTAAACCCGTCAATTCAGCCCGCCATGTTACCACTCACACATCCCATAAAGATCACATAATATCTCCACGTCAACACAATATCCCTTCCCTTTCCCTCAAACCGAACCGGTCCCCAAACCAAACCCGGTTCGCTCCAAAATGTCCCAAGCCCCAGGTTCACCATCGCCGAAATCCGCCGCCGCCGCCGGAGACTACGGCCGGATTCCGATGGAATGGGAGATCGGACTCCCCTCGACCTCCGACCTCACGCCTCTCTCTCACTCCCTCATCTCCCAAACCCTCGCCGCCGCCTTCAACATCTCCCCTGAACCCTCCCGCTCCGCCGCCGACC
>LIEC01008677.1:0-12397 GCA_001925005.1 Drosera capensis | reverse complement strand
AAAAATAATATATATGATTATTATTATTTTGAATTAAATATGTATATTAATTAAGATTATTGAAAAAAATTATTAAATTTTTTATTGATTCATAATTTATAAGAAAAATACTATGATATTAATTTTTATGAAAAATATATTATTCAATTTTGATTTAAAATTTTTATATAATCATATAAATTTTTTGTTTAATAATTTGTGATGTTAACTTAAAGTGTAAATTTAAAAAAATCATGTAACTATTTATATTCATATTTATATTTTTCAAAATTTTTATTTATTAATTTTACTTTCTCACACATATTTAAAACATATTATGTTTAGGAAAAATGAAGAGTCAATTTATATTAAACATCTTTTAATTTGAATTTTAATCATTAAATGAAAAACTCTTCAAATTTGATGTTAAAAAAAAACCCAAAATTTGATCAAAAAAGATAAATTAAGCTTTATATTTCTCAATATATTATGCCTATCAGATGTCTTGAATTGATATTTTTATTTGTTTTGGTTTTAATAACGCATCTTTTTCTTAAGCTATTTCATTTTCGAATAGCTGTTGTGTTTAATTATTTGATCATTTATTTTGTTGAAGATACATAATTGAATGATTGATTGATTCGATTATTTTTCATATTGCGTCAATATTATTGAATTGTGAAAAATCATAAACAAATACATTGTCATTTATGGATTGGTTATGTATTAAAAACATGATCAACCAAAATTTGATACCAATAATGATTAAATTTGCTTTATATATTATAAATAGATGTTGAATTAAGTGTTTTTGGACAATTGTATCACTTCAATCATTTAAGTTGAAAATAAATAAAAATTGTAAGAAAATAAATAAAAATTAACATTTAAAGTTGAAAATAACTTGGATTCGTGTTGTGAGAACAGGTCCAAGCGTATGGTATCTGACAGTTCGAGTCATAGACACCTGCATAAATAAAAATTGGCTTGTACAAGGATTTCAATTAAGGGGCAATTGAGAAAAAAATGTCCCATGAAAATTTCACTTGTATTTCAGTATTTATTTTGATTTTTACAGTTTTTATGTCCAAAGTTGTAAAAGAATTGATTGTTTGTTAACTAAGTTAGATATCTAATTTGGAATATCAGGACTATAACATCGAGATTAAACATAAACTTGTAACATTGACGAATTAAATCTTCATCGTTTATTCCTTAATTTATTCGTATAGTCAATATCAAAACATATAAATAAAGATATTTTTTTATTATAAATAATAAAATATCTCAACAGAAACTACAATGCATACACATACAATAAATAAATCGTAGAGTTATTGTTTATCATTCACAAATACTAACGGATAATATAATATAAGTAAAACTTTTATAGGATATATTTATCCAATTTGCCGTCCACTTAAATTAGATGGAGGGGAGACATCGAGTTTTTGGTTTCAAGTGGATAAAACATGTTAATCTTGATCTTGGCAAATTCCTTTTTTCCATCAACCCCTTGCACATTGATTCCAATTTCTATGTCAAACAAACATATAATGCCACAAAATGCTTGTACAAGGATTTCTTGTCTTTGAATTGAGCAACAAGATCAAGTCAAAGCTCACATGTTTGTAAGGGGACCCTCCAATGGTACCCATGATCCAATCAAATGGAAAATTTCGTGTGATACAAATGTGGATCGATTATTCGATCAGCTTGTTACTCCCTAGACCCTGGTCCTTGTTCTCGGGTCGTCCTTTTCTTGTATCTTAAACAAAACATTAAGAAATTAACTATATCAAAACCTCGAATTTGTGATACAACTTGAATTACATCACTTGTATTTATATCGGAATCCACGTATCTATCTCGATCTTATAGGAAAGAAATCCGTGGGCAGGATGTAACGAGGCTAGAAAGACGTCCATAAACAGAAACAAAGGCCTCTAAATTTATTCACAGGCAAGCTAACATCAAATGCGCTGGCTTTGTACGTAGTAAAGCTGCTGCTTCTGCTGCATCTGATGCATCTACTGGGTGAGTTACAGCAAACGAAGGTCTAGAGAAGTCTCTCAAGTGTCAGGTCCCTTTTGGGCCTCCTTTTAAGCTCTTTCACCGAATGTTTTGACTCATGATTCATCATCTTGCTTCACATTTTCTCTCCAGTTTTGCTAGATCAAATATATAGAGCACCAACCATTGAACGGGAGGCGAAGTTCGATGGCGTCTTGGTCGAGAAATATGGTGTGGCAATGGCGGCAGCGTTGTCATTATTTTTTGTTCGTGCTCTTCTTATGCTTTGCCTTGGCTGTGACGCTGCACGTATCAGGCCAGTATCAGGTCAGTATCTTAAATATCATTATCTCGGCTTCCCATCATTCACATTGCGCTCACCATCATTCGTTTCTTCTCCTGCGTTGTCTACATCGCTAGTGTTACAGCCTGCAGTGCTCCAATGAGTGCAGCGCAAAACTTGAGCACCCATAGCACGAACTTCTACTTACTACTGATATTCTGCACAACAATCCTGTTGGTGCAATACAAACATATGATTGAAATAACACCTAAAACACGCAAAGCCAAAAAAAAAAAATAGAATCATGTCAAATACTCCGCTCGATTAAAGAATACAAAGCTAGCTTACTTGAGAACATTTCTCGACACACCGAAAGTGTATACATTATAACAATACATACAACCATCAAAGGGATAGAGCGGTCAAGTAGACGTGTGTGTGTGTCCCGACTTGTTCCATGGTCAGCCCTTCAAAACTTGTGTACATAAAGGCAAAACCATTAGCCTTGAGGTTTAGCTTCTGTGTCACTGTTCAATTCCTAATACAATGGCCACCCAACATCGCTCAGGCCATCCCTGGTGGTCGACTAGGTGCGGTGGAATCTCCGTTGCAGCTCCAGAGATCTTTCAGCTCTCCTCTTATCAAACCCAACACGACAGTCGTCCCTAGAAACAGAGAGAGTAATCAGGAGTATTTCAACAGAACAAGGTAAGTCATCGACGGTGCAGCTTGAGATTTACCTAGTGTGCATGGGACAAGATACAACAGAGCTGGTTGACCTTGCCCGTCCATCAAGTACAAGCCCATGTATGTAAGGAACATTCCTGTAAGATACAGTTATCGAGTTGAGGGAGCCGTGCGGTAGAACATTTTTTTGTAAAATATTCGTTTCATTGTTACTCACCAACACCATAACCAACTGCCAAGTAAACAAAATATCCATTGGCCAATCCCTTCTTATTCCACTTGTCGAATCTGTACCAAGCAAAATTCGACATTAAATAAAATTGGGTCATTAGGTAAATCGATGGTTAAATCGGTTTTCAATTACTAGGCTTTATTGGGGGGGGGGGGGGGGGGGGGGGGGGGGGACCCAACAACTGGGTGATACTGGGCTTTTTTTAATAACAATACATCAGGCATTGTTATAGAGAAGGATATGAATATAGAAAATCCCTATAAAACACCAAAGCTAACAATTCAGAGGGAAGCGACAGTCATGATGGAATATTTTGCTATTTATCATCCTTTTTCCACTCCAACTCTCCTTCAATAACCCTTCCCATTATAGCATTTGGCAGAAGGATGAAAGTTACCACTCCGGGGGCAATATCGAATTACAAGAAGCGATTTCAAATAAAAGCTTGTACCTGCGGGAGAAAGATAGGAGCAAACCAGGGAAGATAATGTCTCCAAATCCAAGCATATCATAACCACCCCAGGGATCCAAAAACCTAGGAAATCTCAAAACCATGGGAATTGCTTCCCCTCCTGAATCGTCACCCCGAGCAACCTAGAGATAAAAATAAATAAATCAATCAATCAATAACCCATAATACACTGTCCTATGAATATCTTCAAGACACTTAATCAGGTGATGGTTGAATGGGGCAGTGCAAGAGACAGATGATCTGTGAGTATCAAGATTTTTATATGCGCACTTTTTTGTGTTTATAACTTTTCGAATCACTAAAAAGTATAGTTTTCTAGAGCAAATGATGCAGGCATACACATTAGACAAACAAGTGTGCGGGGACTTTGACTCTTATGATCCTTAGTAAGGTTGAGTATCAATCTCGGAGGTTATAGTCTAAGTGGAACAAAGTGTATGTAAAATATGGGAGACATGGTTTGCAAAATATAAGGTATAGCATTATTTTTCATTTCCACTGATCACTAAACACTGAAAGCATCTGCGTAGATCTAAAGATCCAAGCTTCCTAATCTTACAAGTGAAGTAACTCAGCTCTTAGCTTCTACCTCCTGCAACTTATTGAGTCAAAGTAACATCTAAACTTAAGTCGACTTAATCCAAGAAATCGAAGCTGCTGCCTATAGCATGGGATGCTAAAAGAGAGTGGTAGTATATTTTCCTTATGTCCTGCTTCTTAATTTGGAAGTATACAAGCTTTACAGGTATAGCCTGCAGTCTCGATTGCTTATAACTACTCAAGTATTGAATATATTGCTTTTCATAATAAAGAAACTGCACACTGTCAATCGTTTATTCTGCTCTTCTCTCCCTTCTCTATGTACCACCAATATTAGTCTCGTGCACCATAAATCCTGAAGAAGCAGTCAAAGCTGCGTATTTTGGATTACAGAAACCGTGAAATGAGGATGAAAAAGCATAATAACATGAACTTACTGTGACCATGACACTTCTCTGAAACAGATATGGTGATATAAACACCCAAAAAATGTCGTACACAAATGCACAACACAATAGAGCCGTTGCAACCTGCGTAAGAAAAGTATGAAATTATCAAAAGCTACTCTCTGAATTGATAATTTGATACGCAAGTAGTACATATAACATTAAAGGTGAAATGTCTACCTTGATATTAGGTAATCGCACAATTTGTAGGACAGATATCATGAAACAGATACCCTGAGAAAGCATTACTTGGGTTAGTTGACAAAACAAATGCCACCTCCAAAAACAAATAGGCAGCAGCATAGGAGGTTAAAGCCATAGGTGGAGTAGCAAACGTAGTTCTAAAGAATTTTTTTTATAAAAACATGCACCCAAACAACGATATTTAAATGCCGAAATTAAAGAATAAATAAAAAATCCAAGGAAATTGAACAATGTGAAGTGCCATAACTCATAAGAATGGTACTTACTAGAACATCTTGACCAACCCATGAATAATCAGATCGCCGCTTCACTGCCCAAAACACACCAAACGCCACACAGAACAACAAAACTGAAAGGGACTGCACCGAAAACTCCCCAAAGAAAGGCAACTTCACGGTTCTCCTCCCACAGCTGCTGCATGATCTACTTATCGAGAAAGCCAAGAGAAGATGTAGAAAAAGGATCTATGAGAACAATTGGTAAGCTTCAAAAAAGAAATGGAAGCGTAAAACACAAATAAAATATGTGTGATACCTTAAAAGAATGCCTGAGATACAGAAGTGCATACCCTGAAACATATCAACTTTAATGACTATACTTTATAGCCAAGACCATATCACAGGCATTTCATACGATCAAAGAAACATAGACTTAAACACATATTTCCTGGCCACAGACTCAAAATTTAGTGTGTGTTTAAGGGATGGCAGCAGACATAACGGGCGAAACAATTTCCAGTAGAGTCAAAATTACAAGTACACCCGCTGCAGGTTCGCAACATATTGAATTCTCGCTAATATGTGATCCTGCATTCCTAAAAATTTCTGCATTCAGTGACGAAGTTCTAAATCTAAAAAGTGCAGAGATGAGAACTTGTCACATAAAAACCCATGACGCAGGAGTATAATGGGATGGCTACATTTACACGAGCAGATGTTGTTTCTATCACTTTATCGATCAAGAATCATTTTACAATACGATACAGCAAAACTACAACTGATGGTAACACTCATCAACTATTTACCATGATGACAGACTAGTGATGCTATTCGGTTCCAATCTACTCTATCTAAAATTTCACAAGTTATGCTCTGACCAAGGAAATATAAAATTAGCTATGGAATGTTAACATGTAAATTTCAAATAGCAACGGCATGGCATTCAAAATCATCATTTACGGTATCATTGTCTCAGATAAAAAATGTGTCATGACTAGATCATGACCCTAAATCGAATCCCTATCAAGAGACATAACAAACATAGGAAAACAAAAGAAACTCAAATAAAAATATTCAAGTGAAAAATTGGCGCAATTCGTAAACAAACTTACCTCAATGCCGCCAATGCAAAAGAGCACAACAAGGATCCAGATAAGCCAAGTTTCCATGAAAAAGAACAACAGCAATAATAGAGCTGATGCTGAAAAAACAAAGAATACAGCACTCTTCACTGTAATATCCACAACTTCATCTTCAGGCTCATTTTTGCTAGAATCAGTAGTGGCAGATTCCTATTCAAGTAATCAGCAAACTGGTCACGTGATTTAAAAGCATCAATCATGAATAAAAACAAAACAGGATATCATGGTCCTAAACGGAAATAGACAGAAGATATGAACGATTTCATCTTGTGGGGAGAGAGCTACTTTTGATGTTTTCATATTGAATACTAATCCAACATCCACTCAACTAATATAACATCCATGAACTTAAAGAGACCATTGGAACTGAGTTATTATCAACTGGCAAAGAACTTACTAGATCTAATCCTCCAGTTTACATCAATCATTTGGTTTACAACGAGATTGGAACACACGACTATATACCACATGACAGTATGAAGTTCCTCCTCATTTTCCTACTCTTAATTGGCCCCATTTACACAAGTGATTGAGATACGTGAGAAACTTCAGACAATTTCAACAAAATCAGCAATTTCAAGGGAGGCAATCCCGATCACAAATAAGTCTCCCAAACTTGAAGATGTTGCATAGGAACTAATGATTTTTAATAGCACAAGGAAACAGACATGGAAGAGTAGTTCATTTCAATCTAGAATCCTTCCCTGGAAAAACTTGAGTAACAACAAGGTACAAAATACCACTTGTCCAGGCATCAGCTTTATGCTCATAGACAGTTAGGCTAAATCCAGCAGATAGAAATGCACAAATATAAAGACGATCTTTATAAGACTTAACACCTAATGATTAATGTCGTTAGTTCAGGAATTAGATGCATACCTTTGACAAATCATCATAACGCTCATTGCTACGCTCACAGCCAACCAGGTCAGACCACAGTGACGCAATGACAACTGTCCCTACGGCGATCAGCCACATGAAGATCACAGAGTAGTCAATAGGTGGACGTTCCGGTGAGTACAGAAGCAGCTCCACTGCATAAACCCCAGAACAGTGACAGGTAGCATTAGCAACAGGAGGTTTTCATCAAATACACCAAGAGATGCACGAAAAGGGATGGGTTGAAAGGGGAGAGAAAAATAAGAAATAGATATCTATATTCTGGCTTGATATAAATTCTGAAGGAAAGTCACCTTTCTTTCCAGCAGCCAAAGACAAGTTCAGGATTTCTCCACCAGACTTTGAAACTGAGATGACAGGAATCGTTATACTTGCCCCAGTGTCATCCTCCAAGCAAATCATCTCACTGAGCTCTGCAAGGTGAGCAGAAGGCACAATCAGTCAATACATCATTGCTTCAAAGACAAAAGTAAAATCAACACTTATCACTTCAAAAGTAACTACCTTCACTGTCATTCACTATGACTAAGGCCGCTGCACCAGCTGCTTCCGCATCTTTTGCCTTAGCTGTGTAAGTACAATTACCTCGGACAGACAAAGCTACAGAAAGGTTTAACTGCAAGGGACAGGTAGAATTAAACAATGTTCTAGGCAGTGGCGGTAACGGTTCGGACCTGATTTAAGGTTGACATGGTTTACTATATTCCTTGACTAATATCTTACAGTAGTAAAATTCGATTCCATTCCATTCCCAACATAACTAGCATTTCATACTAAGCACCAAAGGATTGCTAGATTTTTCCCTGAATATATCATCAGATCTTAGACCAGTTTTGTGAAAACAAAATTCCGAAGTTAGAAGTCATATTCTCTATCGACTACAAAATAAGGCAGCCAAATCACATGCATACCTTAGACGCGGAAGCAGAGCAACCATTCAAGGGAGTTGTAAAAGTAGCTGGAAGCCTAGAAGCTTTCTCCTCCAAAGAAGGTGGCAAAGAACCAAATCTCGCCGTCATGCCAGTAATACTTCCATGATCAACACTATCGACCCAATATCTCACCTTTACCTGCAAACAGGGTATAGCAAGCACATAAATACAGATGACATTAGCATTGCCACGACTTCAACAATTGTACTTGAGAAAATGAATAGACTACTATTGGACCCGAAATACTTCGTCCGATATTTTACTGGTTTTCTCTTCGTCTAAACGAATGTGACGAATAAGCTTGCAATTATGCAAAACTTCCTCATAGAATCATCGTTTCCTTTCCCATAAGGCTAAATACAAGTTATACTCGAACGAATATCAGCTAACACACACACCTAACTCTCACATCAACTCTCAAGACATATCAAACCTAATAAAACAGTATCACCAATCGAGCACACATAATATGGAGCCCCTCATCCTTTCATTACACAAAGAAATTCTCATCTCCTCCTATTAACCAATCAAAAATCACCACACATCCGCCATCATCTCTCACAACCAACACATCAACAACAACAATCCGATACATGATACAGGACGACAACTACATCAATCAGATTCAACAACTCCGCATAATAAAACAACGAATCAATCCAATCCAATCCAATCTATTTATACATATAAAATTAATTTAGCTTTTCTTGATACCAAAGTTTGGTTTACTTTGGTACTAAATTTGATTGGTCATGTATTAATGACACAATATTTCTGATTTATATTTAATGTCAATAATTTGCAATGTCTTTTCATTATCATAATAGAACTTTTTCAGACATTTGTAATTCGTGGTCTAATTAGACAACATTATACCAATTGATAAGTATCCCCAAATAATTGAAATTCAATTTCTTGATATAGATCTTCAAGTTTTGGAAATTTATAAAGTTGTTTCACCAATCCCTAATCAATGAACCTACAAAATCCTTCAAGTTTTATTTGGCTGACGAATACTAAGACAAGGGGTCGAGAAACTCAACGCCACTATTCTTGAACAACTTGGAGTCGGACCTTCTGTGAGCACTATTATGGATACGAGAAGAAAAAGAGATGGGCACTAAATATCTTTTGAGATATCTCCTCCAAATCGTTGGTATGGCTATCGAAATCGTGAGTATCAACATGGAGATTCCAGATCCAAGTAGCAGTCACTAGACTTCGTCCGAGAGCATAGACTCTAAACATAATAAAGCATAATCAAACTCTTTTGAAGAATATATATATAGATAAAGAAACCTATTTGGAAACATACTTATCCAGGATTTCTCCTTTCTTTCTATTATGTCAAGATAGAACTAGAATAACATATATGTCACCTTACGTGAATACCACGAGCCTCTTTTCCATTATTATTCAATCCCGAAGGAGGGGGAGGAGTGGGGGAGCAAGTCAAAATTGGAAAAACTCACATTGGGTTGATAGGAAGCCAAAAAGAACCAAGTAAATTGATCAATACACACAATGAGGATTATATACACACGATTTTTCACTTCTCAACAAATGTTATTTCTTTCCTTAGTCTAAGTCCTCATGCTATTTTGGGTAATGAAATTGAAAGCCTCCTTATTGGATTCCCAAAAATCGAGATTATTGATCGATAGAGGAGCAATATCACCATCTTTGTTCAAAAAGAGGATGAGTGACTCATTCCTTACTATAAAAAATCGCATGCATTACCTATTCTAGCAAAACCATCCATCAGAACCGTCGTTACCCATTGGTCATTAACACGTATTTTTATGTACTTCTTGGTATCTTTGTTGGTATATATCTTTCTTTCTTTTTTTCTTTTAGTGATGCACCACCGGAAAACGGGATTTTGACATTTCTCTTACATATGTTTCATCGATATACATTAGTAAAAATAAAAAAATAACAACTCATCATTTATCTCATTTTTCACTTTAATCTGTTAACACATGAACTAAGATAATTCTACGATGAAACTACTTTACTCTAAGAATAAGTGAAATTTAAACATTTGGTCTCTTTTATTATATATATATGGGCTTCAAGGGACAAAAATATCTTTACCCAAGATAGCTAGAGACACACATAAAAATGCTATAAACGACATCCATTTTAAAGAAACTCATCCTTACATGTAATCATGTACTCATATGAAAAACAATTACCAAAGTTGAGATCATTCCAACTCTTCAATCATTCAAAACAAAAATCCTAAAACTGAACGGTTCAAAATAGTCCATAAATGTACAATCTCATTTTCGCACATACGTGTCACCAATGAATCCCAAATTTCATAAACACAATGCACACGAGTAAGTGACAATATCCATGAGCAAAATTGACAATGATCAATGTCGCTTATAATATTTTTATGAATGTCTTTAGCTATCTTGACTAAACGCATTTTATCCCCTTTTCCATATATATATATATAGCTAATTCAATCTTTTTTGATACCAAAGTTTGATTTCTTTGGAGCCAGATTTGATTGGTCCTGTATCAATTACAACACTACATATGATTACATTTAACCTATTTAATTTACAATGACTTTTTATTTTTCTTTTCATTTTTTCATCTATTTGATTTACAATGACACTTCATTTTCTTTTACATACGTTGCATTAATGTATACCAATAAAAAAAAACAACTCATCATTTATCCCATTTGTCACTTTAATGTATTAGTACACGAACTAAGATAATTCTATGATAGAATTATTATACTCTTAAGAGTAAGTGAAATTTTGATACTGAAATTTTGGTTTCGTTTAGTTACCAAGTTAATAACACATCAAATTTATGATGAAAAATTTAATCTAATTCATTTCTAGTGACATTTTATTTTTTCTTGTCTAATGTGGCACGTGTTATAAAAAAAACAACTCATCATTTAACTTGTTATCACTTGAATAGATTAGAATAGAAACTAAGATAGTCTTACGGTGAAACTACTTCGCTCGAAAATTAAGTGAAATTAGAATTTATTTTATTAGTCTCCTTATTTTTCCTAACATTAAAATACATTGCTTAATTATCATGCCTTTTTCTCTTTTTTCCATCAAAAAATGAATAAAAAAACAATACTGATTATTTAGATTTGAAAAAAGGTAAAAATTGCCTATCGAGGACTATTTGTTCTGATTTTGCAATAATGAATGAATAGATATATATTTTTTATTCAATATAAATTTATCTGAAGCGGGAATATAATTGAAAAGGTTATCAAATAAAAAAATCTTTAAAAATATTAATAAAATAAATTCATATTATTGTATCCCAATACCAATACCAGGTTAAGGACTTGTACAAACAAAACACGCGTATCTCGAAACGCAACACGCATCGACCAACCTTAAACAATTCACAGATCCACGCACGATTTCATCGATCCATTTCATCAAAAAAGGACGCTCACCAATTGAAAGTCGTTGCTGCAGTTCGGGTACTTCGGAACCCCAGCGTTCTCCGCCTTCACGTCATCGGCGGCAGCTGGCGAGATCACGGCCCCGGCCGTGAGGACGAGGAGGAGGAGGAGAAGCGGCGGCGAGATCGCGGTTGCGGTGGCCATTGGCCTGATCGGGGAGACCGGAATTGGGTCTTCTTCGTTCTTCGACCTTCTTCTCGATCTTCTTCTCTCTATTTTTATTTTTTTTTCTTTTTTCAATTTTCGTTGTCCCAAATTTTTTGTCGTTCGTTTCTTTAGGCACGCTTCATTTTTTTCTGTTGGAAAGGAAATGAATGGTAGTTGGATGTTGTTATGATGGTAAGGTACTAAAAATATCGGTCTCGTGCAAATCGGGCATGATGTCGTTGATTATCCAAAAAATTTTGTTATCTGAATTTTTATGTTGTTGATTATCTTCAATGATATTTCATCGTGGATTAATTTATTTAAAATTTGATATAAAAAAATATTTTGAGAATTATTCGATATTTTTGATATTTTTAGGAATTATTTCGGACACGATGATGATTATTTTAATTTTTTAAAATAAAATTTTTTTTCAATAAGATATGTTGTATATATTTTGAAACGATTCACATAAACAAGTGTTGCATATAATATAAAACGTAGAAAATATATCATGTGAATTAATTATATGAAATAATAGCCATTAATTTCATGTTTATACTGTCACAAGTTCTGTTACGATTATGATTGACCTTGTTTATTGATAAGTACTGAAATTTAAATTATAAGTGTTTGAAATATTCGCATGATCGTTTGAACATCACAAGTAGTTAGAAATTTCAACTACTCTAGTTGCATGATGAGTAAGCAAACTCCATTGCTCGATCAAAATTATAATGAT
>LIEC01008676.1:0-12748 GCA_001925005.1 Drosera capensis | reverse complement strand
GTCAAACCAATTCACAGAGAAGAGTGATGTGTACAGCTTTGGCGTAGTTCTTGTGGAGCTCTTAACAAGTAAGAAACCGGTTTTTGCGACCAAGGGGACAGAATGGAGAAGCCTGATATGGGAATTCCTAGTCCTGATGGAAAATTCTCATGTGCTCGAGATCCTAGATGACCAGATGTTGGAAGACGGTAATGAAAAGGAGCTTTTGGATGTGGCTATGCTTGCTAAAGAATGCTTAAACTTGAACGGGAAGCTAAGGCCTACGATGAGAGAAGTTGTGAACATGCTGGAAAGGGTGAGATCATGTCATATGCCTAGATTGGCAGATCACGACGAGACGCATTGAAATCGAGATCGATACAATGGATGATGAGATGGATCCCTACAATCCCATTTTCAATACGTTTCACTTGGAAGGCCTTAGTCCTTGCTCTGTCGCCAGTAAGGCTCTACTGTTGAATACAATATAGTGTTAGGTGCCCAGTATTACGGAAGCTATGTTCTTCAACATATGCTAAATACTTTACATGTTCTGAGATTTGATAAATATTGATGGCCTTGATTGTTCAATATAAGCTGACTCCCTATGAAAGAACGTCCAGGCAGCCAATTTCTGGGCCTTTTCCAATTTCTGGGAAGTACTAAATCGCCTTAAGATACCCTTACCTATGCATCTAGGCATCTCTCTCCCCTGAATTTTTATATTGCATCAATAGTTGTTCAGGATATATAACTCTGGAGCTACAAGCGACTCTCCCATATTCCCCATCAAATTCCCTAATCGTCATGACCTTGCCTGTAAATTATATTAGAACTAAAAAAATACACACACAACCACCTAAACACGTCTAGGCATTTGAGTGTCATTTTTCCTACTCTTATCCCTATTATACATGGTAATGTCGTTTTCCAAAATATGGATTCAGTTTTCAATTCCGTCACCCGACAAGTCCTCATATTGATTATTTATATCTTTTGGGTGCATTATTACTTTCAATATGCACGTGATCATAAGACTCATGCGATTTGAGCGTTCCCACTTCTCCATCTTCCTTTTTTCATCAGGGGTAGATATATCCTTAAGATCAGTAAGTCGCTCAATCGAGTTTGTGCCGTTAAGCACAGGGATGCTGTTAATGTTTGCCGATATTATAACAGCAGAAGTATTGGCTGAAAAAGAACAAAAGATAATATAAACAACAAACTCATAATTATTACTTAAGTATGACTTTAATTTACAGATTCAAATAATGACAAATCCCCATCACAAGATATCTAGCACAACATTGATTTTAATCTTTGGACAGAAAATCAATTTGTAAGTGATACTCTTGGTGCATTAATCAAATATTGACAATAAAATTCTGTCAAACATCAAACCTTTCTTTGGACCGACTTAACATTCACATGAAAAACCTAATAATTGCCACATATTTATTACCACAAACATGTTTTTATTCCGGCCAAATAACAACCTTCTTTTGGACCGATTGCTAAACGCATGGAATTCAAACACACAAAACATCTTAATATTCTAGATTAATCAATTTACACAAAAGAAGTTACTTTGACAACATATTGTTTCAATTAACTAATTTAAAATATTAGACATACAAAAAATTGTATATAATACTATTGATAAGTATTGAATCTGAATCCATATTTTATATGTATACCATTTAAAGGTTTAAATGGAAACAAATCTGAATCCATAATTTTTCAGAATCCTAAGATCAACTTCATTACCTAATTCACACTATGCTACGTATTAAAATGAAATAAGTTGATTGAAACTACTAGTTACTGTTATGAAAAACAAGCAAAAAACCAACGCAAATCACAGTAATCAATACAAGATTAACGTGGTTCACCCCAAACTGAGTTAGTCCACGGACAAGCGACAGATCAATTGATTCTTCTCAATTTGAGGATTACAAAAAACCCTCTCTTTCTCTCAGATCTATGGTGGCGGCTCAAAACCCAAGTTACCCCAAACTCTAGTGTCAATAGGAGTTTATATAATACTCCGGATACAGATGGAATTACTAGACTACCCCTAGTCTAATGGATCCCGCAAATACTTGTATTGGGCCTTCCGCGCACGCTTTTGGGCCTTTCTTTATAATTTCAGCATTTCTGGGGTTGTGACCGATGCCCTCTTTGGGATTCAAGTCATTATAACATCCCCTTTAGAGGTTCACCATGCAAAGGTGTATACAAAGGAGATCTTTCGCAGATTTCAGATAGAGTTTCAAAAGATGAGTCCATATGTGTTAAAGGAGTCAACGCTATATTCTCATTAAGGACTCAAAGTTATTATATGTTTGACGGTTTAATTACATGTCCAATGTTGTTATATTCTCATTAATATTTCAAAACTGAAATCTAAACCCAAGACGATGATCAAGACCCATGAAGACAAATCCTAACCCTAATCCATAACGTCAAAAAACTAACACACAGCAATATTATGTTCTATGATATGTTCTATACTATCATTACTCACGTATGTAATACTAACACACAACAATAGTATTATTGTTATATATTTGATGGTCTCAATGTTTTTCGACATAAACATGATCTGAGTTTCTACAATATTGTTTAAGTTGTTTGAGCGTTTGATTACATATCCAACGTTGTTATATTCTTATTATTTTTTAAAACTAAAATATTTTGTTTTTCAATGTTCGAGGGTTTCATTGTTTTTCAGAAAGTGTAAAAATCATTTGTATTCGCAATCAAGTGTAAAAATCATTTGTATTCGCAATCAATTTTGGAGATCGTAACATATATTCTTAACCCTTCATGCTTAAGGAAATCCAATGGTTTAGAAAGTTAAAAATCCTTTGTATTCGCAATCAATTTTGGGAATCATAACAATCTTTCGATTTAATTGCCTCAAGATATACGGAATCATTTGAGTCCTTTTAATACTCTACTGCTTTAACTTACTGCGGATTATAAGGTAATACCCCCGATAAAAATACTCCTATCGTATGGGGTTTTATGCGTTCAGTGTGAAATTGAAAATTATTAAGAGATAGGATTGTAGTTCTATGGATTCAGTACCCAACTCCCATTAATGAAAATACTGTACTACTATTGATGTAAACTGAAGTTGAAGTTCGCAAATGGGGATTTACTCCAAATGCATAGCACTAGGTGATCGTATGATCAAGGCATCGTGCTATACATTTGGTGCTAATTTGCATATTATGATTCATAAAAGACGTCAAGAATCAACATAACGAACTGAACAAATAATCACCTCAAATGTTCGTAATTTATAAGAAAAAACACTTTAAATCTTCATATTTACAGAAACATTATTCAAATCATATACACGTTGCCGTTAGTGAATACATGGACTTTAATAATTTTTGACATTTTCCTCTTTGTCTTTTTTACTATTTTCATATTTACACCCAAAATTATGATCATTATGCTTTGAGTGATCGAATTAGAGAAATTTAATAAGATAACTAAGATTTGAAAAATATAAAAGTTCACCAAATTGAACAAAAAATATGAAGACAATAGGTTTTCATACAAAGAGATGGGAAAACTTTTTAGATAATTAGACAAAAGAAAAATAAAAAAAAGACAATCAAGAGAACGGTTTTACTAACGATAACATTTATTTTAAAAATATTATATGATTTGAGTACTGTTTTTGAAAATTCATATGATTTTAGTAGTGTTTTTGAAAATTTCATATTGTTTGAGTAGTGTTTTTGTAAATATGAAGATTTAAGGTGATTTGTTTTTTATAAATTTCTATGGTTTGAGGTGGTTATATGTAAAAATCTCATTCATTTAGTATATGCTTTTTAAAAAAAAAAAAAAAAAGTATCCGCCAAAAGAGATTGCGGATGATAGGTCCTCTTTGTTTTTTTATTGAAAAGTCAAAAACAATAATGGAACAAATAAATAATAAAAAAATCTTTAAAAACACAATAAACTTATCGCCACCTCTTTCGATCTTTCGTTACACCACACCACCTCGCCAGGCTCTCTGCCCTTCTTGGTGTGTGTCTTCTCAAATACCTAAATTTTCTTCGGTTTTTTCTTCAACTGCTTTTCCTACAAACAAATAATCAATAAGATATCACAGAGTGAATATTCATTCCAATCGACGATAAAATTAAAGAAATAAATTTATACACAATTGAATTTACCTAATTAAACAAGTTACTTATACTCTTCAAGACACTCTGACCGTAGACACCGATCCCTGCGAATGCTTCGCCTCTATTTTGTTCCTATTCTCTTGAGCACGCTGAGATTGGTCTTGAAATTTTTACGACTTCCATAGCACCTTAAGAGCCTTCTCTATCTCGTCATCGCACCAGAGGATCTTCTTCTCTTTTTGTATAGCTCGCTTCAATTTGTGCACGCCGTCATGAACTCGATCGATCAACTTTACCCTCCACATGGCAGTGTGCTCTTTCTTTCAATAGTACAAACCCCAAAAAAAAAAAATTAACAAACGATTGTGGTTAATGACGACAATTAGAACTATATAAAAACTAAATAAATATATATAAATTTTATAATTTCAGATCTTACCTGAAGTGCCCCCACATCTTATTGAAAAGTCAAAAACAGTAATGAAACAAATAAATAATAAAAAAATCTTTCAAAACACAGTAAATTTATCGCCGTCTCTTTCGATCTTTCGTTACACCACACCACCTCGCCAGGCTCTCTGCCCTTCTTTGTGTGTCTTCTCAAATACCTAAATTTTCTTCGGTTTTCTCTTCAACTGCTTTTCCTACAAACAAATAATCAATAAGATATCACAGAGTAAACATTCATTCCAATCGACGATAAAATTAAAGAAATAAATTTATACACAATTGAATTTACCTAATTAAACAAGTTAGTTATACTCTTCAAGGCGACTCTAACCGTAAACACCGATCCCTGCGAATGCTTCGCCTCTATTTTGTTCCTATTCTCTTGAGCACGCTGAGATTGGTCTTGAAATTTTTACGACTTCCATAACACCTTAAGAGCCTTCTTTGTTTCGTCATCGCACCAGAGGATCTTCTTCTCTTTTTGTATAGCTCGCTTCAATTTGTGCACGCCGTCATGAACTCGATCGATCATCTTTGCCCTCCACATGGCAGTGTACTCTTTCTTCCAAGAGTACAAACCCCAAAAACAAAATTAATAAACGATTGTGGTTAATGACGACAATTAGAATTATATAAAAACTAAATAATAGATGTAAATTTTATAATTTAAGATCTTACCTGAAGTGTCCCACATCTTATCCCTCGCCCATTTTGGGGATGTTGGACCAGCATGTCCAGGAGCCAGCATAACAACTCTCGAACGACTCCGTGACATGGGATATCATAGAGTGATCACAAAATCTAAAAAATCACAAGAAAACGAGCATCATATATTTGAGAGAAATTGAATTTGAAAGTAAACATATGAATATTATTAAAGGTTGAATGAAAAAAAAATACATACCAAAGATCACCTCGGGGTCCAATGTAAGCTCCAGACGATGTCCACCAGCATACTCATCATCAGTGTCAGCCGCTAATAGGGATGATGAGCTATAAGGAGAAGCCACAGGTGGTGAAGTAGTTAATGGAGGAATCGATGATGGCGACGCTGAATCTCATCGTGGAGATGCTGTTGGAGCAGACGATCGACGAGCAACCCCTCTTCTAGGAATAGGCTCCTGTGTGGTGATGGTCCCTCGATCGTGAGGCACTCATCGATAGATAGGCATAGGCATCAGCTCCTCTGTATAAACATCCTTCGTCTCCTCATCGAGTTCGATCTCTTGAAAATCACCCCTACCTCTCCCATGGCGTCGTCTGCTAGGGGGGTAAATCATCGGTTTCTTACCTATATTTATTTTTTAAGAATATTGTTTAACATTTTAAAATTTTCATATCTTTGACATCTTAACTATGTTAAGCATGGGTGTTTTGGTGTCCATCTTAGGCTTGATCCAAAGGTTAGAGATTGCATCTTAACTATGTTAAGCATAGCATGACAGATTAGATTGGATGTACTGGATTTTGATTTCATAAAATTCATCCTCATGTCAGTTGTTTTTTTTCTTCATAAGGGAAGTTTGTTGGTAAGGCTATGTCAGTGATTGCGGCAAACACGGGTGTTCCTGTGACTGTGAAATGCAGAGTAGGCGTTGATGACCGTGATTCATACAATGAGCTCTGTAAGCTTCCTTATTTGCACTTGTGTTTTTTTTCTTGAAGGGTGAAGAATTCTGAGGTCACTCCTCTCATTTCTCCTGTTTGTAATATATGATGGACATGATATGATGATAATGACATGACAGCAAAAGTTTGTTTAGGTTGTATTTTACTCTTGAACGTTCTGGTACCTTGTGGGTTTTGTAACATGCAAAATTCGATGTGATCTTGTATTATGAGAAACTACTGATTCGTTGGTTAGATCTAGGAAGCAATGATATCCATATGCCGACAAACGGGAGTTCAACCGAGGCCATCCTATTAAATTTCAAATATCTGATACAATACGATGTCACCTTCTTTCTTGCTATAAGCATTTGACAGTGAAATTGGAGTCAATGAACAAACTATGTGTGAATGGTACAGTGATTTTATCATAACTAATGTAGGTGCGAGTACTATTGTATCCTTCTACGTGACTTTCCAGATTTAAATTTTACCGTAAATGGAGGTATCAACACAATAGAAGAGGTACTCCTCTTTTCTATTTCTTTCAACCTTGTCTTTGTTTGCTTGTGTAATTTCAATGCTCGATGAGTATATTCCATTTGATCCATAATTTATAAGTTTACACCTTATCCCTGTGTGTTTACCATGAACTTCCGGACACATCTTCCATTTTTTATTGATCATTTTAATCACTGTCCACATTGTCCTTCCCCCCTCAATATGTACTTTCTGATTATCACCAGTTGAGCGACCTAAAACACTCTGTTTATGTCTAGATATTCTTAGATGTGAACTACCACTGAAGTCTGAACACATGTAAAAACCAAAACTTTCCCCACACTCGAGCATGGAATAACCAAGGTGTTCTTAATTCAAGATTTCAGACATATAATATGAAATTAATCATATTAATTCATGTATAGCAGACGACCACCATGTTGTTTCATAAACATCATATTTTGTAACATGCTCTTGAGTTTTCAGGATTAATAATTCGTTACAAAATAATAATCAATCAGCACACAATATCACGCGTCAAGAGCAAGTAATATTCAGGAATTCAGAAATTTTATTATAATCTATAATATTCTACAGGTTGCATCGTTACCCTTCTAAGCATACAATTCACATACAAGACAATCCAGTATATCAGGATTTTATTCTTTTTATTTAACATGTAATTACGTGATCAAACATATCACGCAAATCAGGTCACGCACACCCAAGCATATCATTTAAGATAACGATTTGTGTTATCTCGTCATTTTATAAAAATGAGGAAATTCTTTCAACAATTCCAGAGTTTAATCATACGAAGGAACGTTCGTACAACCATCAACAACTGAAAGCCCACGATGTGGCCATCGAGAGAATGGAGTGGCAGGATGGAACTTACGGCAGCACAAGAGGAATACTAAGCTGTACCTGCTAGGAACTCGGAGAGTAACTAGATATTTCAACAAACCACTCAAAGCGGGTACCCAGCCAACAAGATTTCAGCTTGTAACAAAAACTAAGAACCAATTAGCTTTAATCACGTAAACTTTACTTGCTTACTGTACAAGGAGACAAGTATATGGAAAAAAAATTCTGTCACAGAGAGTGAACACTTAAGTTATACCACAGGTTGAGTACAATTGAGTATGAAAATTCAAGAGCAAGAAGTTCTTGATATTTGTGAAGAATGGTGACCTTCGGTGAGCTGATATATGAACTGGTCAGACTCGATAAAATGAGAAACCCAGCTTAATAAAGAGTATGGCAGCATACCCACTGCTCAGACTCACAAAAGGGAAAAACACCATGATTGAGACAAAGCATATAGGTCGACAATGGTCTTGTCATGAGATTCCTAGAATTCCACTTTCAAGATGCCCTCAATTGTTCCAGCAAGAAATCAAATTCAGTTTTAAAGGAACAATAGAGCAATTTTTCCTTACCTCGAAATTCAGAAACTGAACCAACAAATTCCAATCCAATCGCACCAAACCATCTTCATATATCCCCATATCTTGGTCAGCAACGTTCATCAACAATCCACACCCCAAAACCGCCCAAACTCCGCAGCCGAACCACAAGCTCAGGGGAATCAAAGGAAGGGTTGGGTTGCCTCGTACAGGGAATCGTCACGTAGAAAGGCTGCTGCTGGTAGAAGCTCGTTGGTGGTCGGGGTCTGCTCGACTTGGCTTGGGGCAGTCGTCGACGAGCTCTGGCGGCAGCTCTCGACAACGGCGAAGACGCGAGGCGGGATCTTGGTGGTGGTGGTGCACGGGTTAGGTGTGTGCACACAAGGTGTTTGTGAAAATGGTAGTCATCTTCACTATACTATACTAGTGGGATTGTAATCTGCAGCTAATGAAAGAAGACCACGGCATGGCTTCCACTATCATACACGAATGGTGACAAATAGCATAATCAGCGGACCAATTATTACAATATTACATGAGATGCATAGCTGACTGTTAAAAGTGTCAGACTTTTCTAAAATATGTCTGTGCCAATCTGAATAAATCTCGTTGTCTGAACTCTAAATTGGTCATTCAACCTTCTACTCTTCCTTCGGCCTTATAATCAGATCATGGCACAGGCACACCATTGGCAATGCAAAGATCTTCAATCTCAGTGATGAGATCGGATGTGTAATGAGATTGGATGAGTACATTATTTTTCTTAGTCTTCCTGAATTTTCCTAATTCCATTATTGATTCACAGTGGAATATATATATATATATATATACATGTCGTGGTTTGCACATTATAATGGTTGGCCTTTCGGGATGATACATGACTCCAGAAATTGCATGCTGACATAAAAAATTGTATGCATCCACTCAATTCTGAGCACAGCTATAGTTGATTTCCATTCCTGTTTGAGTACTCGTGCTTGATATGGACGCGAACGCTTCTGTAATTTAGCTGTCGTCACTTCCGTCAAAGCGTCGATTTAATTATCCCAAATATACTTCTCGTAACCTCATATTTTCAAGCTTAAATCTGTAACCCTAACGCGCGATAATTTTAACGATGTAACGTTCATAAATTTTTATTTACGCGTTCAATATATACGTACCCTACATATATTATATATCCAATATATATTTTTAAACATCGAAAATTTTTTCAGGATATTACATTACCTCCAACTGTTAAAAAGTTTCTTCCTCGAAACTAAATTCAAATACATGTTATGAAATATCACAGACTTCAAGCGTGACAAAACAGATTTCGAGCAATGTATAGAAACGTTTTGGCAGATCTATACGCCCAGAAGAAATGAATGAATTCTAGCTCAAACATTTTTTATTTTTATTTTTTGTCGAAAGAAAAACAACCTTGAGAATCAACAACAATGTTCAAAGCTAACTGACCAGAAGAACGACTATCATGACAGCAACTATGAGACCATGATAACAAGATGAATACAAAATAGTCGGAGCTTGAGTTAAGTCATTATAACCAGGTTATAGAGAAAACTAGGAGAACCAACAAATGAGACAGTATATATCACTCGAGAGGAAAAATTAAGTAACAGATCTTTGATGATATTAGCACATCCAACCAGGAACAAAACACCAACTTATCAAAGACATTAGTTTTTTTGTCTTAAGTTACACTTGCAAGAACCCTAGAATCTGAACGCAGAAATACAAAGAGGAATGAGAGCACAAGATCACTTACATCATCTTACAATTATAACTATATCCACCAAGGTATAAGATCAGACATACAGGACCTAAGACCAGTATAACTAATGGCATGACATATTTTGCTACCAAATCTACTTCATCAGGTGTTGCGATGAACACGGCCGTGATATTAATTATCGCATCGATGATCGCAAGAGTCACAACCACTATGAGCAACAAACCAAATAAGTAGTTTTCTGGATGCATTTTTTCTCTTCTCGTTGTCTTCTTTTCTTTTGAAGTGAAAGGAATTAAGAACTCTCGATCACAAGAAAATTCAGTCGAATTCCTTCACCTATTTATACCAAATGGTGTGACAAGAAAGTCTACATAATATCGAAATAAAATATAGAAGTGCACGCCTCATTTATGACATTGGATAACGTGTTGACCCATTTTTCACGCGTGAAATCCAATGAGATCTAGATTCAACCACCCAAATCCTTTGACATGACTTAAAATCTCATAATATCATATAGTGAACACAGCACATGTGTTACATTCTTCCATATAGCTGGATAAATCATTTCCTTTCCTTTCAATGGTACAAGATATAAATATATCCTGTCATGTCCAAGAAAATTTAACCAGTCTTTAATATATATTTTTCTGTCAATTAACTCTTTCTGTTTGAAATGTCAAAATACAACCATATCTCATTCGATATCTTTTCGTCAATCTCCAAAGACCTCAAACTGTAAAAAGAATGACGGTTTATATGTTAAGATTCCGCAAGCAAAACAATAGTTTAAGCATTATAAAACTCAAATAGTTTGGCGAGAAAATCCATCTCGTTTCTCGTTTCAATGTAAACTCAATCTTCTTGGGGATTTGTTTGTAAGTTTTGAGAAAAGTCAAGATTCGCATTGAAGAGCTATTGTAACACGAAAATCCAGTCACCATAGGTTATCAAAATTCAAACCAAATAATTTAATTAAATCGGTACAAAATGAGATTTTCAAACAATCTCAACCTTCAATAAGATTACGAATCAATAGAGTACAAAAAATCACGAGAAAATGGAAGACAAGACATGTTTACTTTTCTGCCTTTCAAGATTGCCAGAATCACATTGCATTTAAGTCAAAACAAGTACAATTGGATCATAAGAACAAGGCTTATGTACTTCTTCAAATCTTTGAGTCCCAGTGACATCATTTGAGATTAAAAAGAAAGTGAAACCAGCTTTGAGGACCAACAAATAACTTTCAAGGCTAGCAGATCACAAGAACAATCATCATGGCAGCAACTCTGAGACCATGATGATTAAATAGATAGAAAATAGCCAACCAGCCAACAAGAAAATTAATTCCGAGCTTGATGTAAGTCATGAAAACCAGGTCACAGAGCTAACTTGGAGCTTCAAAAAAAGAAGCAACGCAGACGAATATAGACCTGAAAACTACATAAGCAATTGCCAAACCTGCGAGTCAAAGGGTCTATCATGATAACTTGGATATAATGAAGTCCAACCAATAAACGATTACTTCAGGTATGAGTCTAGACAACAACATCCCCTTATACAAACACATCCATCAGAAGATGAGGGTTTTGGCGCAAGGGTTTAAACCAACATAATAGAAACCAAAGGGAACTCAAGCAACCCAAGCAAACAAAAAGCAAAATCCTGAGAGAACACACTTGACACTTATGTCTTTGTGTAAATTTCAAAACTTAATCAGGTCTTGAACTTGTTCCACTCAAAACAACAAAGCGTAGAGAAGCAATGATATTAATTACTCAACCCAGATTCAAGAATATGACTCAATCGAGTTAAATACAACATAAGAACAAGATCGATCAGGAAGGACGAAATCAGCAAAAACCGTGAAATACATACTTGAAAACCAACATTGGCTGACCATTGTTTTTAAATATTGTCACCATGTAATCAACAAGACATAGTGCATAGGCCACCAATCCTCATTCGTCCACTCGTCTAAAATCTTTCCCAAATATCGGGGTCTACTTCTTTCCATGGAGGAAACCAATAATACGACTTCTTATGTAACCACTGGATTCTAAATCGAAAAAACTCTAAAGTCGGTTCCATGAGATCATAACTTGATATCCTCGAGTCAAATATTAAAGAATAAGACATCCATTACATCATCCCATGTCATGATCTTTCAAGCACAGATATCAAGAATCATCAAGAATATGTCAATCCCCCTAACCACTTAATCACAAGGTACGTGTGGTCACTCAAGATCATTCCAAGAAATATATCACCCAAATCATCAAAACCTTACGTAACATATACATGTCCAGATTTCTACCCATAATCCTTAACTTGGATTGTTTCCTTGTTATTATCCCATGTTCCTTTCTTAAACCCATGCTCTGATACCTCACCTGGCTTTCCTGATCCAGATCTGGCACACCCAAACCATATCGACCCTTGTCGAAGCTTCTTGATGCCAAAAAACACCAAGATCGACCGGAATTCGGTGAATCAAGGCCGGGTTCGACCATTCTTGTCCAGAGATAGTACACCTCACATGCGCACCCGACCTTCCTTGATCTTTCCCGCACCCTGTTCGATCTTGCTGGAGAAGTCCCTTCGACCGTCAACTTGACCCCAGCCATAGCCGACGTCCCTGGATCTCGCCTAGACCCATTTGGACTCCCTTTGACTCTCATCAAACCTGGAAATAAGGGGAAACGAGAAAGTATAACCTTTTCGTATATTATGTATTCACACTATATTATAATAGTGTAAGACGTACTGTAATATCCTGAAATATTTTGAATAAGGAACTAAATATTTTAAACATGGTAAGATATATTTGAACGATGCAAGAGTCCCGCGAAAATCTCAACCGCTTCCTTAAATATTTCAATCATCATCTCAATATAAATATTTTC
>LIEC01008675.1:0-13557 GCA_001925005.1 Drosera capensis | reverse complement strand
CAGAGACACTTACAAGTCAGAAGCAAGAGCATCGCCTCCTCCGCTATCAATTCTGATAATAGCAGCTTTGTATTTTTTGGACTCTGGAGAGCAATTAAGCAGATCAGATGAAGAAAATCAACAGTGAAGAAGGAAGTCCTAACAACAGTTGCAGCAACAAATTTTTCTAACCCATGGAATAATGCACAGAATGCTACATGAAAGAAAGACCATGTTCTGCCTATTTCAAGAAACTACAAATTAATGCAATTACTATTTTCCCGATATAAAATCATAAAGGTCGACAGGCAAACGACCCGATGCATATTTTGACCTTTACAGCGGGATGGTTAGGTCTTGTTATTTGTTATGTGTCCAACGAAGCATCTTAAAATACATGTTGTAATGTGACAAACTAGAAAGAGGCAACATATAAACACATATCATGGTAGGTTGGCTAGACGCAAATATGAGATAAGAATCTTCATGCATCAAAAAGTGAAAACACAAAAATAGGGAGGTTCCCTAGCAAATTCAGTAGTCATTACTATAGCAATGGGAGAACGTCAAAGGAGCTTCACAAATTTAACTATACTTTCACAGATAGAACTGTCGGCAAAACAGTTTAAAAAATGCCAAGTCCATATGAATGTACCTCGCACACTCCGAATCTTTTCAATAAATTTCTCCGCAACAATATTTGATGTATCTGAACTGAATTGTCCACCGACACGGCTGATATTTCCAGATGCTCTGATTATAGCAACTTGGTCTTTACCACCCGATAAACCAACAGTTGATTTCCTCACACGAGAATACTTCCTGTGATTAGCAGGGCACTCCAACTTAAAACATCAGAACCCATCAGTTATCTCACAAGATTGAAAAAGTACAATGGTTGTCTTCCATGAAAATTAAGAAACCCATTTGCATGCCTATCATGAAAGAATTCAATAAAAGACACCCTCTTACTAGTTACTACAAAGCCTAAATCCAAGAACTACTCAAAAATCAAGTCCAATGCATTAAAATACCCAGGTTCACAGCAATCTGAGAACTAAATGGCATCACTGGGCCATGAAACTCGGGAAGAAGGGCGATTGAACAAAAGGAAGCAAGGAACCCACTGACTAGGAAGCTAGCAATAGTCCTTAATCAAGTGATTTAGACAAAAGAAAGAGAGAAAGTAATTGAGCCATCCATACCACCCAAAATGAAAGGAAAAAATTGAGCCTTCAAGCTTTTGCGGCCAAGTAATTGTTTACCAAAATCTATCAGGTGGATATAAAAAATAGTACAATGGGTTTGCCTTGAACTGAACAGCTAATTTTGTTACTGAGCAATTATATTATTATTAAGAGCATCCATACTAGGATTCAATGTTTCCGATTACCTCTAAGATTGTAACTGCTAACCAGTAGCTAGACCTCCATCTCTACTTCAATGTTTCCTATTACCTCTAAGATTGTTAACCGCTAACCAGTAGCTAGACCTCCTTCTCTACTTCATGCTCTTGACCCCAAAAACATACCCTTATCCACCTGCTGGATTTCAATAGGCACTTCACTTGTTTCACAATTTTGTACCCATCAATGCTTGAGTTAATTTTCATAGCTTTTAACAGCAGCCTAACCAAAATCCTCAGTGCCTTTGGGGCAATGAGACTGCTGCCCAGCAATGTAATTGTGAAAAAAGGGATACCAAATCACTTTCAGAAAAGGAAAAAAAACAGCTAGGAAAGTTAAGTCAATAAGCAATTAGTATTCAACAAGGAACTGGGTAATCATTTGTATTGCAACAGTATTACAGCAGACACGAATAGAAGATTCAGTTACCCTGGAGCCCGAGAATAAAACTCAAGCGCTGACAACTTATATACAAAGGCATCTATTAAACAGATCACTTGTCCAAGTTAACAAGGGAAACAAAAGTGACCTAAGAAATATAAAATTGATAGATCATGTTTCTAGCATGCAACAGCTTTAAAGAAAGTGATGAGTGTGAAAACATTTATGTTTTATTTTTGCTAAACCTAATGTCTTGTCGAACTTGTGTCATTTTGTACCGTATTTGTAGTTTAGTTTATATTCTAGGACATGGATACTATTGTTTGCATGTTTTCATGGTAGATATGATCGTGAGAAGTCATATTTGAAGATGAGAGTATAGATGTAGAGGTCATGACGAGTGACGATGTGAAGATGGAGTTGATGTCGAGCTTTGGACGAGTTTTGATGCTGATTTTGATGGACCATTATAATTTTATGGATGTGGATGTGTTCGTGGTCATTTGAAGATGTTTCGGAGTCAAAACAATGTATTTTTATGCTGTCATGACCTCCATATGTCTTGGCCATGACAATGATGAGCTTCGGTAGCTGTTTTAGGACTTTTCAAGGTCGGTGATCACGATGTTGTTGGTTGAAGAACAGAGCTGGTCACGACTATCACGACCGTGACGAGGCCCTGTCACAATCGTGACCAATATGTATTTTAGAGATTTTTATTTTATTTTAATAGATTTTATCCGACTTTTTTCGAGTTTTCGTGTTTTCCTATAAATACCCTCTTATTGTATCAGTTTCAAGCGTTCTTCTAAAGGGTTTTCACAAGGTTTGTGAAGGACAAGTTTCGACTTTGTTCTTCATTAGCTTCTATAAGTTGGATCTTCGTGTAATTAGCATTGGATCTCGTTATTTTACCGTTGGACCTTCGTTCTTCAGTAGTATTTCATCTCTATTCTCTTGTTTCTTTTCAGCTTATGATCATGATGATGCAATGCATGTGTCAATGATGAGTGTGACGATGAATCAAATCATGAGTGAGTAAACGCTTAATAGGGATAGATAAATTGAATTCTAGTGAACAGGGATCATGAGATGATTTAGATCAACATAACCAGATTTAATTATGATGAAAGTTGCATGAGATTTGTTCTTTTATTTTTTATATGTTATGAAATCTATTAGCTTGATCACCTATACCTATTGATATCATAACCTCCCTATTAATTGCACTTATTAATTAAATTTGATACCAAAATAACACCTCATGATTTAAGTTCATTATATGATAGTTATTGATTCATTGCATGTAAACATGATACTTTGAGCTTATGACTATTATTGATTATGTTTGTTATATTCTACTACTATTTTTATTTAATTTATTTACTTTTGATGTATATGAGCTCACTGGTATGTTAAAGATAAATAAATTAGATTAATTATACAAGCTCATTGGTAATTAACACTTATGTTAATATGATGTTTTATGCCCAAAGATATCAAACCAAACATTTCTAAATAACAAATCTGCATGATAGTTATCTATGATTGATTCTATGAAGGTAGAACAAAGTTAATCAATTCCCTAGCGTTTAGTTACATAAGAGATACCTCAATCCAATTCTTACATAGTTTAAATTTCCTTAGTTTAATTAATTTCAATCCAAATCCCTTTAATTTCTAGCTTTTATAGTGTAGTGATCATTACAGTCTCCGTAATTGTGCAACAGTTTTCATGAGATCGATCCTTACTTTCACTTCTACATTATTACTTCCACTTCAACATTATTAGCTTAATTAACGAGAGTAGGTGAATTCTCTGTTCTAATTTGCACGTCATACAACAGACGTGTCAGAAAGCTAGTACCCTCTAACCCCAACGAAAAAAAAATAACACTACTAAAGCAGGAACCCAGTAAAGAAAAATGTGCAAGCAACAACTTGATCAAAAAGAACAATATAAATGAGAGAAAAGGTAGAAGCAGAATTAAATGTGCGATTGAAAACAAATACCTGTAATCAACCATTGAAAGTTCTTTATCATTCTGAACCCCCATCTTCTCTTTCATCATAGAAATCACCTGCATGCACAAAGAAGGATTTATCTTTTTATATGTAGCATGAACAAAGAATGATTAAAGTCCAAAGAAGAACAACAAAGTAAAACATGCAAAGCAAATAGCAGTACTTTATTTTGCAGCATATAAAACCATTCGAAATTCGTGGACTGGATGCAGTGACATTAGCGAAGAGCAACTACAATTTTGAATTTTACTATGTCGATATATGTTTGCTAACTAAAAAATTTTAGCAATCAAAAGGATAGGTGAAGCATAAATGCCATTTTAGCTTTCATTTATATCACAACAGAAAACAGGGAAAAAAAGACACCCCCACTATTGACTCATCCCCTATCAATGCAAGTCGGTGTCTGGGCCCAATCTCAAGGCAAGGTTTGATCTTGCTATGGTTGGAATTACCCATACATGTCTGGAGACTTCAGTGAGGAGGTTATCTGGCTGCCCCATTATCAAAGGCAGCCATAAGCTTAATGCTGCCTCATCTGTCAGGGAAGCGAAGGAGACAGAAGGCTGAGGTTGCAAGCATAACTGCAAGATACAATGGTGATGACTATAGTATGGGTGAGATGTAGACGATTCAGCAGAGTGACTACTTCAGATTGAAATACCTCCATCAAGATAAAGACAGATGTTGATCCTTAATGGTGGTCACAATTCCGTTCGCTAGGCGAACCTACCCAGCCTTTAAGTTTGCAAAGTAGCGATTAATGACAATCTAAACACTACAACCTGGATGCCATCGGTTTACAAGTACACAAGAGAGACACGGTAAGAAAATTGATGCTTTGGTTAAACTACGAAGCGTCTGAACAAGAGAAACAGCAATAATTTAATACCTCGTCCTCGTATTTAATATCTGTGATGAATCCTTCCTCTCTCAGTCTCTCCACTTTGTATACACCCTCATTGATGAACGTCTCAACCTCTTCTCGCGTTTTTCCTGCAAAGTTAAAAGATGGAATTTATGCTGTGATTTACACGCTTGCACTCACAAGCAAAAGATTCTTGTGGTGTAGAGGAAAGCCAAATCACACCACGGTACCTTTAACGGAGGACACCGTGTCAATCCAATTGTCAAAGATGTTTTCCAACAAAGTCTCCAACATCTCACGATTTTCTTCAGAAATGGAAGTGCGTGCTAGTTGATCCCCAAAGCTTTTATATTTGCCAATTCTTTCAACCTGAGGTTGAATTCCAACTTTCTTCAGAACGCCTGCAGCAAACATTCTAGGCACCCCATCATTAGAATAGTTGAATTGTGTACAAATTAAAATTTTATCCACAAATACAACTTTTAGCTGCCAAAGACTTTCATTCCAGGCACCCCATCATTAGAATAGTTGAACTGTGTAGAAAATTACAATTTAATCCACAAATACAACTTTTAGCTGCCAATAACTTTCCAAAATACTCATCATTGCATGACAAGGAGATAACTGCATAATCTAACCCAATGCCAAAGACTTTCATCTAGATCGAGGTTTGTTAGAGAAGGATATGCAGAGCATTAAAAAACTGAGAGGCTGATTCCATCGAGAATACAGCCTATGCCCAACAATCTATAGTTCAAACTCGTCCTATATACATTAGGGAGACCGATTGTCTATATGAGTGACATCAACGTCAATTTTGGTGTCAAACTCTCCTTCAAGATGACTATGAGTGAGAGATGGTTTTGTCATGTCACTTAAGCCAGGTAGTAGGCACTTAAGCAAACCTATCTACCTGTCCCGTACACATTCCTCTAGGCTAGAAAAGAGTCTAGAAAGGATATATCTTCATACAAATAGTTATCCAATGGAAATGCCACAGTAACAATTTTAATTCTACGAAAGAATGTTAGGAAAGACTGAAGTCGTAATGCACAACAATACAATAAATATCTATAAAGCAATACATAGATGCAAAAACAGGCTCAAGTTGGAAGTCACTCGTCTAAAAATTTTTGGGGTCATAAAAGATGGTGTAAAGAAAAGAAGTAGGCATCATTCATCAGAAGATCCCGCCAAAGAGAAGATCAAGTGATGTGAGATGAAAGTTGCCATGTTGGTTTAAGGCAGCACACAGATTTGCCTATCAAAAGATCCACAAGATCCCACAAAGATCACGTATTAAGAGGTAACTAACTTGTAGACCTACCTCCAAGAAACTGTGCTTGAACAGTTAGACCATACAGCTGAAAATAAGCGCCAGGAGGCACATACAACTCCTCACATGCACAAGCAAGATAGTATTCTTTTTCTGAACAGATGGGGACGTAGCCAATTATGAATTTCCCTACAAAAGACAAAGAAGTAACAGAAGTCAATGCAAAAAGGCTATTAGTGTTAGGATATCAGAAAATCTATTAGACTTAGTAGACATTGTTTTATGTTAGAATATTGTAATTTTATACGTAAGAGTGATTACTTAGATATATGCTTTCTAGTTATTCTTTTTATTGTACGTGTTCTTATCTAGTATGCTTTCTACTACTACTACTACTATTCCCTACTACTAGTACACTGTTATTGCCTATTACTACTACTGTTACCTATTATTGTGGCTTCCATGCAAATCGAAGAAGAAATACCACAAGAAATGGTTTAAACGGTTTCACAGTACTACCTAAGGTGTGCGCAAGTGAGACCAAAATCATACTTAAAGGAGTAGGTGTTGGTTTGAGGTTCATTGCCTGAAAAGGGATTCTTGACAACGACCCGATAATGAGGATTGGCCAGAGTATTACAAAAATAGCTTAAATGGTTTGGTTAGATTCCAAATGGGTGTATTTGGTTAGATTCCAAATGGGTGTATTTAATACCCCCAAGATATAGCATAAATTGTTTGATAGAACTACCTATACCAACAAGATACACCTTCTTTTTCAAGAACTCATCACTTTAGAACTTCAAAATTAAGCATGCTTGATTTAGAGTAATAATGGGTTGGGTGACCTCTTGAAAAGTTTTTTAGTGCGGATGAGATCAAAACACATATAAAGGACTAACGTTGGTCTGTAAGGCCAGTTGTTAATTGATTTTCTTATTATAATATTTCATTATCTTATATTTGACTACTCCATAACTATAGAATATGTCTTAATAAAAAATACATCATATTCTATATATTTTTATTATTTTCAAACAATCACTTGTAGCTTACACAAAACACACTATTATCTACTCCTTCTGTGAAAATTTCAACAGTTTGACTTTTGATATTATTTTCATAAGCATTTTGACTAACTTTGTTTTATCACTAGGCAACATAAAAATTAAACTTTTTTAGCCCAGGTTATACTACTCAACAAGAACTATCATTAATGTTTCACGAAATTTTTTTAAAAAAACATTATTTGATTGTCTTATGAGGCGGGTCAAAGTTCACCTCAGTATGTGTACACAGTCAATTAGTTGTAATTTTTATGAGATGGAGGAAGTAAATTGTAGTATAAAATCATTCGCTTTTACCAAGTCATTCCTAAAGAAGATTATTTCAGGATTCAAAAGTTATCATCAAGTGAGGCAGGAAATCCAATCAGACTTCAAGTACCGGTAGCAAATAGGACATGAGAAAACACCATGCCACGGCCTATTGGATTAACTTGTAGAAGCTGGTCAACGTCTGAACGATACAGCTTAAAGAAGATTTTTTGTGTATCTTTTCGACCACTTAACAAAGAAACCACACCCTACAGAGGTGTAAGGTTGTCTTAGAGCATTTTTCTGTAGGACAAGACCAACTAATGTTCCAACGGTTACGAGCTTAGGATTTACAGTCTTGGAGATTTCAAGGTTTATTTGGAGGATCCAACTGTCATTTAGGCATGCAATGATCACAATGAACAAAATGAAAGACTAATAAGTTCGAAAGATGCTGCAAATAAATCATTGAAACTGTTTTTCCAGCCTTTGCTTTGAAATCATTTCCATCTCACTGAAGACAAACTAAAATTTAGCATCCTCAGACTTAAAAAAGAAGAAAACGAAGAGGCGAATGTGTTCATCTGTCCACAAGTTCTCCTTCATATTAGTAAGTTGACCAAGTAAAACACAGTGCAAAATGGCCAAAACCACACGACAAATAGTAGAAGTATTTTTTGAATTGAATGAACAGGACACTTGATATGGCAACAACCAGATGGAGAATCTACAGCATACCAATTGCCAAGCACTATGGATAGAAAATCAGAAATACTTGCAACTCACCTGACTTTCTGAAGTCCAATATGTGTCTCCTAATTTCTTCAACCTTCCCCCACCCACAATTCAAAGGGTCAACTTGGAGATAGACGCCTGCTATACGAGGATCATATGCTGCTTTCTCTAAATTTTCGCAGATTTGTGGTAATGAGAGCCCTGACGAGAAACGAGTCTTCAGCTGATCAGATATCTAGAAACACCAAACAAAGCAATGAACGTATGGAACGATTTTTTGAATATGAATTCTCAAGAACAAAATCACATATGGCTCCGATAAATAATCATTGATCCCCTGAAGGCTGAAATCACATATGACTCTTCTAGTAGCATAAGAAAAGAAGCATAGAACTAAGATCTATCGATTCTTCTTTCCTTTCAGTACCCCTTCTATAAATTCAAAGTCATAGCTTTGGTCAAATACCAACAACTTAGACTAAAGAGTCCTATCAGTCACGAAGGCAAGATTCACGTGTAATCTGATACCTTTTTAATCCCACAACACCTATTCCTGGGGTTAAGTAATCCACTCTAGCCCTATCCTAAGAAAAAATGCACCTCAATTTATACGACAAAGCGCATCTGACAAATACTTCCATATAATAAGATTAAACGGAATATCAATGACAAGCCTTAAACTAAGGAGTATGGAATATCAATGATAATCGTTTTTATGCATGTCGTATGGATCCTACTCCACTCACTCAACCCTTGATCTCAAGTACTTATACTCCACAGGGAGAGTTTCCAAGGCCTGATTTGGTACACATGATAAAAGGCATGATGAATTTTTTAATTCCAGAAATCTTGCGTTTGGTATGCAAAATGCATCTCATATTAACAATCCCACCTATTAGAATAAGAACTCTTATCCCATCATCATTTCTGACACCACACCAGTCCAAACCAAAGCACAAACAGCATTACAGGTTCACAACCTGTCCGCGGAGCTTCAAGTTCAACACGCTCCCTTTCTTCACACGCCGCCACGGAAACTCCAACAACATCCTCACCTTCACCCCAAGCCTCCTCCACAAATCCACCTCCTCCATCTCGAACTCCCCGCTCGGATACTCCTCATCACTCCGCTTCTCAATCGCGCTCCCATTCACTCCGTCGTCTCCCTCGATCTTGCTCTTCGAAATCGGAATCTGAGTCTCCGGCGACTTCGAACCTTCGAAGGCGTGAACCACGGTGGATAGACGGCCGCGGAGAGGGGGGTGGAGAGGGGGGGAAGAGTGGGGGAGAGAGTAGAAGAGGGGGAGGCGGTGGATGTGGTGGAGATGAGGAGAGAGAAGGAGAGGAGAAGCCATTGTTCTTGGTGGTGCTCTGATGAGCAGTGAGCTCAATACCAATTTTCTCATTTCTCTGGAAATGAATTTGGTTGGATAAACCTTGTGTGAATACTTAACCAGTTCTCCGTCTGAAAGGCTTTGTTGGAAAGACTGGGGCTTGGGCCGATCCGATCCGATCCTGAGCTTTGAGGTCGTCAGTGTAGATGGGGTCGGATCGAAGTTTTCTACATCGGGTTTGAGGGGTTTTTTTTTTGGCTTAAGTATCAAAGGGTTGAACCTCCCGATCCGTTAATTCTTAATTTAAAAATTAGGATCATCGTGGTATTTTGAAGAAATTGATGACGTTTTTTATGTATTACGATAACAATTTTGAAGGGAACAAAAACTATGAACGCTTTTTGACAAAAAATGATGGAAATTGAGAAGATGATAACGGTTTATAATTGAGAGAAATCCATAATCCTCATAACCGTTAACGATTTTGAAAAAAATGTCTACGATTTTGAAGTAAGGATTTCTCTGCTTTTATAAATTGTGGTCTGTTCTTCATAAACGAGGATGATATTAAATAAATCATTAATGGTTGTCACAACCATTAATGATTATTTTTTAAATATTATTTATACAATGACTATCTTTCCAAAATGGGTGAAAAATACCCCATCATCGATGACAAAACGGCTTTTTTAGGGTTTTTTGGTCTAACTCATTTTTTGAAGATTTCCTATATAAAATAATAATTAAAAAATCATAAATTCATGAAATCTTCCATATACTACTCGACTTTTCTTGCTATCAAACTTTTAAATCCCCTAAAACTCTCTTGTTACTCTCATTCATAATGGCTCACTCATTCCAAAATATATCATATAATGTTGACAATGATGATATATTTTCTACCGATCACCGGCTTTTCACTCAGCACTCCAGAAATTGTTCCCCAAGTTTGGACTCCTCAATTCGAAAGAGTGACAATCAAATGTTGCTTTCGCCGCTTTTTCATTGAGGAAAGGCTCGGACTATTTGTTGTATCTTGACAAGATGATCTCAAATGGGAATGAGACCGGAGCAAAATGTAAAATTTGTGATAGAAGATCATGATATGCGTGATGTTTAGGTTTATATGGTTGATTTAAGGTTTTATTTTTGTTGGATATGTATTAGTATTATTATTGTTTTTTTTTTTTTGAATTTGTTAGTAAACTTGTTGTTGGTTTAAAGGTTGATATGTCTTGTATATTTTTTGTTAAATTTGTTGTTTTAAATGGGAATGACGGCTTTGGTAAACTTGTTGTTAGTAAAGTTGATGTGTCTTGTATATTTTTTATTAAATTTGTTGTTGTTTTAAATGGGAATGACGGCTTTGCTACTTTGGAATCAAAGTAATATGTAATGGTTTGGATGATGTTGATTTGAGGTGGAATTCATTTGGTATATGTGTATCTAGAAACCATGAACGGTTAAGGAAAATCGTTCACGAATGAGACATTCAAATGAGTCCAGAAAGTGGTATATTTTATGATGCTAAAATCATTGTCGGTTTCTAATATACGTTTACGTTTTTTCCTAATTCGTCAACGATTTTTTCACGGCGATCTTCCAAAGGAGATTTATATGGACATTTAGTCACAATACAATGTTCGACATCACCACCGGTTCTGGTACGCAATTAAGTTACGGTGGTCATTGTATGGGATAAAATAGTCACTACTGGCATGGTTTGGATGTTTCAGTTTGGCTATTAAGAGATATGGCTTTATGCAAAGCAACTCTGACCATGTACTTTTCCTGAGATGATGACAAAGAAAGGTAGCAGCTTTGATAGTTCCTGTTGATGATATGATTATAATAAAAAATGACTCCAGAGAAATCTTTATTGATTTTTAAAATAAAGAACTTCGACAAGTTCAAGTATTTCTTGGGGATCAAAGTGACAAGATCAAGAGAAGGTATATGTATTTCACAAAGGAAATATATGATGGACCTAATATCTGAAGTAGCAATGTTAGATTACAGGCCCGTTGACATAGTAATACAGAATCACAAGGTTTAAGAATATTCAGATCAAGTACCGACTAACAAGGAGCGATATGAAAGGCTGGTGGGAAAATTAATTTACTTGTCTCATACTTGCCAGATATTGCATATGCTTTAAACACGGTTAGTCAATTCATGCACTCACCAAACAGAGGTCATATCTTTACAATTTAAAATCGGCTCCAGAAAAAAAGATTTTTTTTCTCAAAGGATGTTCATCAGAGAATTGAAGGCTATATAGATGCTCCTTGGACAGGACGCATTTCGGATAGAAGATCGACATCGAGGTATTTTACTTTCATGAGAGGTAATTTAGTCACTTGAAAAAGTAAGAAATTGAAAGTTGTTGCATTGTATAGTGTCGAGGCTGAGTTCAGGGGAATGATCAAAGGAATGTGTGGGCTTCTTTGGCTTTGAAAGTTGGTCATGAGGGAGATTGGTTTTCTTGAGAAGTCCGAGATGAACTTGTTTTTCGACAAAGACTCCGATTGTCATTTCCCAAAATCTAGTTAAACACGATCGCACGAAGCATTTATAATAGAAAAATTGGATGCAAAATAGTTCGATTCCCATTCACATAATTTGAAGACCAGCTTGCGAATATACTCATAAAGACCGTTTCAAGCAAGATTTTTTACAACTTACTTGACAAATTGGGCATGAAAGATATTAGAATATATTATTATTATATTAATAATATGGTCGTTGGAATATGACCGTTGTAACGGCATATTCCGTACCATATTCCCGATCATTAGTCTTATAAATATAGAAATCTTGTAATCACTTTATATACAACATTTATAACAATGTAGTCCTTTAACATGATATCAGAGCCCCTCACGGACTATCGGCATCACCCGTCGACCATCGACACGTGACCATTACCGCTTCCGCTTATCGTCTAACCTCGTCGGAAAAATCCGACCACACATAGCCACTGAGTTGTGACCATCGCCGCCCATCCACAGCCACTTCTCCATCGCAGCTCTCAACACATGTTTGATGGTCTTCTACACCCTACTATGTTTCTCTCAGATGGCAGTCGAAGCACATGTTTCTCACCTCGAGTGAGTTCGCCACCGATCTCATCTCTCAGATCCACGTCGTTACAACGGTCAACAGCCACGACGTACCCACAGCCACCACACGCTACCGTCACTAACGCAGATCTGAAATCAATCTCGCAACATCATTGACGAGCAGCAACCACCATTGACGAGCAGCCACCGTTGACTTCATAGGCCCTGTTCTCCATTCAGACGGGTTGGCTTTGTTCGAGCTCGGCATCAGATCTCAAATCGAGAGCTCCCATCGATCTCCTCACCCTATGGCATTGGCTTCCAGATCTGGGACGCTACGCGGCTCAGCTCCGCCACCAGAGCACCACCACGACCTCGCCGGAGCGCCACCCACAGCCACCGGAGATCTAATTGTTTCATTCTTTGATATATATCGTGCGGCTCCTACCACCACCAATCCTGGTATCATCGTTGCCAGGATGATATGCAAACTTCGACCTCATATCTGGAATCCCCGATCTGTTGTATTGCAACCACCACACAGAAGCCACGTGCTTCATCGTGATATCAAGGGTTCTAATCTTCTTATTGTAACGCCCCGGGATTTCCTGTCCAATACCTGCTAAACACGTGGCGTAGAATGACCACCAAGAAATTGTCTTTGCTTCTCCGCATCCTGTGCGTAGAATGACGGCTGGAATCGTAGCAGATTTGTGAACTTCGTAGCATATTCCGACACGGACATAGCTCCTTGCTTCAGATTGAGGAACTCATTCCTCTTTTCAGCCTGAAGAGACTCAGGATAAAATCTTGCTCTAATGGCGGCTTTGAAGTCCAACCATCCAAACCCTTCTTCTTCAGTTCTTTCTTCGGCAGTACTCCACCAGGCATCAGCTTCGCCTTCTAGATAGTATGAAGCAAAGATGATCCTTAAATGATTCGGACACTGTACTGCATCTAGTAACTTCTCAAAACTTCTGAGCAGGTCTTCTAGGTTTGCCGGGTCGCCTTCACCGCTAAAACGCTTAGGGCGATAGGCATTTAGGCGACGGAGATATTTGTCACCATCCTCTCCCTGATCTTGATTTTCCTTTTGAGCTTTCCTGGCTAATTCTCCTACTAGAGCCTGGATCGCGTTCACCAGAGGCGCGTCAATAGGATAAGCATTAACTGGA
>LIEC01008674.1:0-11365 GCA_001925005.1 Drosera capensis | reverse complement strand
CCCTCCATTAACCACTTCAAATTAATGGATTCAGTGCATCCCAAAGCCATTAACCACTTTAAATCAATGGATTCAAGACTTTCTACTGCTCCTAAGGTTGGTGTTTCTCATGAATCCACCGATTCTGGAACAGAAATGACTTCAAAGGTTTCAGAGACTGTTCATAGTGATGTGAAGAACACGAAGAACACTAAGAACACTAAGAGCACTGTTCATATGAATAGTAAATCTTCGAATTTCCCTGTTTTGGTTGTGAATACGTCTCGACGCCCTAAACCTACCCACTTCAGGGAGCAGAGTCGAGGTCGAAGTCGTACTCCGGCGCGTAACTTTGATGATGCACAACCCGGCATGCAAGGTTCCCTTAGCCAAGGACGAACCTTTGCATCGATGCTGAATTCTAATCAGCTGGACAAGAAGATAAAACTCAGCTTCATCAAATTGATTTGTGAGGATGGTCGAATGATATTCGAACCATCGGGGAAGGCCATTGCGGAAGCAACGACCAAATGAGGCAACTATTTGGTATGATATTTCATCTTCGGAAAATTGCCTGTGATGACCGTGGAGAGGATTGCCAAGAGTGCTTGGAGCAAGTTAGGGTTGAAGGATGTGATGGCATATGCGTCTGGTTTCTATTACTTACACATACCTGAGGCAACTGTAAGGCAGAAGATACTGGAGGAAAGGTCATGGTTATTTGCTAGAAGACCCATTATACTACAGTGGACTCCGGAGCTGGTGATGTACAAGCAGGCCCACGACAAGGTTTCTCTCTGGGTAAGGACCACAATATTCCTTTGGCATTGTGGACGTGTTTGGAACTGAGTGGCATTGCCAACCTCATAGGCAAACCACTCTATACGAATTCTTTCACGGAGAACATGACCAAGATCGCATTTGCAAGAATCTGTGTCGAGGTATGTGTGGATAAAGCCCTCCCTGATGAGGTTTATGTGAAGCTGGGGAATTCTGTCCTTTTCCTGAAGGTCGACTACCAATGGAAGCCACAAGTTTGCCCAAAATGTCATGTCTTCGGTTATGTCTGTAGGCTACCTACGGCTGCAATCACTGTTACTACTGCTGTTGGCGACAAAGGAAAGAATATTATTGTTGACAGTACGCCTACCGATGATGAAGGATTCACATTGATACTGAAAAAGAAGAAGGCCTCCAATGGGATTGTGATCGCAGCGGCACTAGGGGAGGACATCAATGACAGTGATGAGAGCTCTAAAGTGTTGAGCAGTGATGAATGCGAGGATAATGAGCAGAGCACAGAGGTCATGGATATAGCTTCAGAAACAAAGCCTGAGTTTGCAATGGGTGCAGCTCCTATTGAAGGGAATTCTCCTACATCACAGCTAAGGGAAGACACTGTGTTGGACCAGGTTGTGGCTGGCTTGACTAGTACAGCACTAAAAAAGCCAAAAAACATAATAGTAAAGAGGGGTCTAGTACTACAGCTAGACCTCGAAGAAGGTAGTCAGAACTTCCCAACCATCTGTACAGTTTTATGTTTGTTCGTTTTTGGAATGTGAGGGAACTCCCAATATAGAAAACAGAAGTCTGCAGCTTGTTGAAACGAAGGAAACTGAGTTTGTTTGCCATCCTGGACACTAAGGTAAAGGAAGAGAAGTATTCAGATACTTTTGCTTCAATGTTTCCAACCTGGAAATCCTATGCTAACTATTCTTGTTCTGTGGAAGGTTATGGGTTGGGTAGGACTCTAAAGTCCTTGACTTCATTCCTTTCTGTACTTCAGACCAAGTTATTAATAGAAGAGTAAGGTACGACGATCAGGGTAGAGAGTTTATCATTTTTTTTGTCTATGCTGAACACACTTTTGTTAGGAGAAGATCCTTATGGACTGATATTGAAGACCAGGGGCAGGTATTTGATGGTGTTCCATGGAGGATTCTTTGGGACTTTAATGCAATTAAAGAGGTAGCTGATAAAAAGGGAGGTACGGATAAATGGTTGCCATCCTTTGATGAGTTTCCTGCTTGTCTTGAAAATGCTGCACTTGATGATCTTAGATACAGAGGATGCAGGTTCACATGGACTAACAGATCTCAAGGAGAACATGCTTGCTATAAAAAAACTGAACGGATGCTGTGCAATTCCAAATGGCAAACTGAGTTCAATTTCTCTGAAGCTGACTTCCTCCCCCCAGGGGTTTTTTATCATTCCTATGTAGTTGTCCGTGTTGATGAGGGTAGGAAAATAAAAGCATCGTTCAAGTACTACCACTTTTAGTTTATGCATACGGACTTCCTTTCGACTGTTTATGATGTATGGTAGGTACCTGTTTATGGGTGTGCAACATTCAGACTCTACAAAAAGCTGAAAGCTATCAAGCTGAGGCTTAGGGATTTCAGTAGGAGGCATTTCCATGACATATCGAGACAAGTTCAGGTTGCTAGAGAAGATAAGATGATTGCACAACAAACTCTTGAGGCAAACCCCTTTGATGAGCTGCTTGCTGAAAGGGAAAAAGAGACGGTCATGAGGTTCTCTCAGCTGAAGGTGTGGAGGAGTCATTTTATAAACAGAAATCCAGAGTTCAGTGAATGAAGGAGGGGGATAACAACACCAGGTTCTTCCATAACTATGTGAAGGCAAGGGAAAACAGGAAGTAGATTTTAGAGCTGGTTAGTCATGAAGGGAATATAATTCAAGGAGAAGGCCATTTACAAGAGTTCATTGTGGACCATTTCTGCTCCTTTATGGACGTTCGGCCACAAGCCAATTCTGTGCCTAATCTCATGTCTTTTGTGAAGAGGTCGGTCCCAGAAGACTTCAAGGAGCAACTTACTGCCCAGGTAACTGAAATGGAGATTCAGCAAACCCTATTCTCCTTTGCTCGAAACAAACCTCTTGATCCTGATGGTTTCTTAGTGGAATTCTTTATTGATGCTTGGGATATAATCTGGAGTGATGTGATTTTGGCTATTCAGGAGTTTTTTCAGAACGGCAGGATGCTTAGGGAGGCCAACTCTACTGTCATTGTTTTGGTTCCTAAATGTGACGATCTTACTCAGATCACCGATTTTAGACTGATCTCCTATTGCAACACCATTTACAAGTGTATTGCAAAACGTCTTACTAACCGATGTGTCAATGTGTTGTCTCTTATTATTAGTCCTTCGTAGGGTGCTTTTGTGAAAGGCAGGAAGATCAGTGATAACACACTGTTAGCTCAAGAGCTTCTCCATGGTTATCATCTGAAGCCATACTTGCCGAGAATAGCTTTCAAGATCGATATGATGAAAGCTTATGAAACTCTTAGCTAGCTGTTTCTGGAGCAGATCCTTGTGAATTTTGGATTCCCACAGCAGCTCATATCCTGGATTATGGAACTCACTTGTAGTACCCAATTTTCTGTCAATGTGAACGGAGAACTTCATGGTTATTTCTTGGTAAGGTGATCCACTTGGTCCCTATCTCTTTATCTTGGCTGTGGAGGTATTTTCTGGAATTCTTAATTCTCATACTAACAAACCTGGATTCAAGTTCCATTGAAGATACAAGAGAACCGCTCTATCCCACCTGTTCTTTGCTGATGATGTATTGTTATTCTCGGAGGGGAACTTGAAATCTATAAAGCTGCTTAAGAAAGGGGTTGACCTCTTCTCCTCAGTTTCAAGTTTAAATCATAATCTCTTTAAGAGTGAATTGTTTATGGTGGAAGATGACGTCTCTAATCATTGATTATGCTCAACATATTTGGGGATTTGGTAAGGGATGATTGCCAGTACGATACTTGGGCATCCCCCTTATCACGAAGTGACTGAAAGCCAGAGAGTATAGACCCTTCTTGACAAAGTTGCTAAACAAGCTACTAGTTGGGCAAATTGAACATTGTGTTATGCTGGCAGGTTATTACTAGTAAAGTCAGTGCTACAATCCATTCAAGTATTCTGCTCTGGAGTCTTTCTTATGCCTAAGAGTATGCTGATTGGGATCGAAAGTATATACAAAAGGTTTTTGTGGAAGGGCCCATCATTAGGTGCTGCGGGTGCGAAGGTTGCTTGGAATACTGTGTGTCTCCCTAAGAAGGAAGGAGGACTTGGGCTTCGTCGGCTGCCAACCTGGAACAAAGCACTTATGTTGAAATATGTTTGGGGTCTTGCCTTGGGGGAGAATACCATTTGGATTGACTGGGTACATGCTAATCTTGTGAGAAATAACAACTTTTGGTCCATGAAAATTCTAAAGGCTGGCTCGTGGAACTGGAGGCAGTTGTTGTAGCTTAGACCATTGGTTCAGCAACAAATCAATTGGAAGATTAGGGACGGGCAATCTATTAAGTTATGGTATGACGCTTGGTCTTCTTTGAGTCCCTTGTATTTAAAGGTCTCTAGCTCCTTTATCTACAACACTCGAGTCCCAAGGGATACTACACTGAACTCCTTTATTCATGACTCATCTTGATAGCTGTCTTCATCAATTCTAGACTTGTTTCATGGCTCTCTTCTTCTTGTTATACATGGAGGGATGGATGTGTGCCTTTGTGATGATGGGAGAAAGAGGGGATTCTCAAATGCCCATGTATGAAATCATTTTCGAGAAAGGGCTCCAAAGATATTTTGGCACAGGCTTGTCTGGTTCAAAGAAAACATCCCAAGACATGCCTTCAATACTTGGCTAGTGGTGCGGCAAAGGCTCTATATCCATGATCGCCTTATAGGAATGGGCTTACGGGATGGTGCTCTATGTGTTTTTTGTAAGAAAGAAGTGGAGACCCATGACCAGTTATTCTATTCCTGTATTTTTCTTAATCCTTTGATGCAAGAGGACCATAAGGACTATCATTCAGGTCCTATTTTACAGCCTTGTTTACACCATTTGGAAGCATAGGAATGACATCAGTTTTCGAGCAGTAAAACCATGCAAATATGCCATGTAGACTTACTTCTTCAAAGCAGGTATGGACATTGCTTATGTTAGAAAAGACAATCTCAATGAGAATGAGAAGAAACTACTAGCCAACTGAAAGATCAAACTGGATGGCTAAGTTATTTTGTATATGTTCATGCTTCTTGAGTCATGTAACCATTTGTGTCTGTAATGGTTTATCCTTTTTGTGAGAAACTCTTGTAACATTTGTATAATGTGTGTATGTAACTTTTCATAGAAACTTAGATTTCTAATGGTTAGGTAGGTAGCTTATGGGTCTGGATTATGTTGATCCGCCCCCTCCATAGCTTTGTAAATAAACTTATTATTTTTAATGGTAAAAAAAAATACTACTAAAACATATACCCAGGCTCCAACCGTAGCTCATTCAAGTCTGATGCTCCCGTTTTACTCCTGAAAGTTTAGGTATCTGCATTAGGCATATACATCAAAGTGATGAAGGGTGCTGAACTTGTTGAATATTGTACTGGTAATTTCCCTTTCGTTTATCGATTGTGTAACTATTATTATTTCCTTGGTTATCTATAGACGACGGTGAAACATTTGGATTGGATTGGCATCCATAATGGTCAAATATTGAATGTAGTTATTGCTCTTCATGATAATAGACATTCTTATAATTTCTCCCCCGGTATCTCCCATTAGGTTCGATCAACTCGTGGTTTTTATTTATTCATTGATTCCTTTATTTTTAGGTAAAGGGTTTGTTTGGACTTGTATAATCTGCTACTATGTTGAAATAGTATATGAATCTCGATTACACTATGACCCATACGCATATCGATCGAAGGTCTATAAGCAAGTCTTCTTAAGCTGATCGGCCTGAAAGTCTTCTACGATAGAAGGCGGTGACCAAACCTTTGAAATAAAAAGCCAACTCTTTTTTTTTTAAAGAGAAAATGCTAACTCTTGGATGGAATAATGTCAATGCATACCAAATCTTGCATGACAAACCACCGTCATAAACACAACTGTTTCGACCACGTATGTATTTTCTACTACACTAACCAACCATTGAAATTACAGGTATTTTTCTACACTTTCTCCACCTCTCCCTCAACTGATTATTTATATCAAGAAACTAACTTCCCATTTCACACCTTTTGTAATCTTTGGCTTCTCATTTTTTCCATATAAATGAATATCCATTTTTAGTTCCTTCTCATTCTATGACGCCCTTCGCATTTTCGCCCAAAACCTCACCTCGGCACAAGGGATATCCAGCTTGCTAGGAGGATCAGGTTTGAGAAGGCTTAGTTGACGATTAAGGTTTGTGATGAATTTGGAGATGATGTGCTGGTTGTTTGCAGATCTTGATATAGTGGTGTTGTAGTGGACTTGTTCTAGTTAGATCGATTTGGGGTTTCCTATCAAGAATATAATCCAAGTTGTTCAGTTATTTCTCAATCATCTGAACGAATGGATGAATGATAGTTTGTAGATTTCGGGTTCATATCTCTAAAATTAGTGCCCAATATTCGAGAAGGTAATTGTAGTAGTGTTTCATTTCTTGATCAGAAGAATGAGAGTTTTGGTTGTTCGGGTTGAAATTCTTAAAATTTATACCAATAATATATCCAAGCAAAAACATAATATCATTTAACGAAGTTACACTAGAGCTTTGACATATTTAAATACATGGTCTAACCCTTTAGCTAACAATTTTGATGTAAAAGTCAATGGCAACAATGTGTGTTTTGTTAATGGTAATTGTTCATGTGCATCGCTTCATTTTTGTAAATGCGTTTTATTTCAATTGTTCATGAGCTTTGTTTTTATTTTTGTTCCTGCGTTTTGTTTTATTCGGTAACATACGCTTTGTTTTATGTTTATATATGCGTTTTGTTTCATTTGTTTATGCGTTCTATTTCATTTATTCATGATTCTATTATATTTTTTGTTAATGCGCTTTTTTTTATTCTATAATATACTCTTTATTTCATTTTTATATATGCATTCTATTTCATTTGTTCATACACTCTCTTTCTTTTTTTAGGTGATGTCAAGATTTGATGATACATAGTCTCATAATAATATTATGTTTTATTTTTTATTCATGCGTTTTATTTCATTTGTTCATACCATCTGTCTAATTTGTATATGCACTCTATTTTATATGAATCATGGAGATTTTTTTTCCCTGCTTTATGTGAATTTAGTGGGTGCTGAGTGATCAAAACAACTTCGCTCTGCCATTGAGAGTAATTACATGACAAAGAGTCGTAATTTGATAGTTTGGGAGTCGATCGTATAGATAAACTCGGATCATATACCATATCATTTTAAGAAAATTTTCAATCGCATGGACTTGATTATAATATTTAGCACAAATCCGTCAAGTTCGTCAAAGATATAAATAATCGTATTATGAAAATGAATATGTTCTTCGAATACTAATTCAACGAATAGTCTTGCTGTTATACGACTGCACAAACTATTGTTAATCTAATTGTAAATTCCTAATAGGTCTTTTTTGAAACTTATTTATCAAGATCGTCCCTAATTTACTAATTATCATTTTGTTTTATTTGATTTTATTTTACAAAGTATTTATTGTCTTTTCGGATTAGATAGATGACTAATTGATAATTATGATAATAGGATAATGACCCGTCGGTAACTATTTTAGGTTTTGATGACTAATAGGTAATTCTCTCTTAATCTAATGTAGAAAAGAAACTATCATACATTAAATTGTTACAACCAAAACTATATAGCTTAATTGTTGTGTTGTTAAATGAAATCTTAGACATCTTACAATATCTTTAACTCTCACGTCGGGTGAAACTCTTACTATCACTACCTAAATATTTTTAGTTTTGATCATTCATTCACGATTCAAATACATATTTCCACTTCTAAATCCTTGGTCGAGTTTGGATTGATTCATTGGCTAAAACAAAAGATTAACTAATGATGGTCATATAATACGTTAAACTATCTTTGGAAATTTTGCATATTTTATTGAATTGACAAATTAAGAAAATATCTTTTTCAACACGGAACATTCAACAAATAACGTTGCATCTCTAACACTTAAGCTCTATCTATCGACTCATCACGCCCAGTTATTCTGTCTTAATCATCGATGTGCATGAAATCTTATGCAAACTATCGCATTGTCGCACAGCAATCCCTGTTTGGTCATCAAACTCAGCTTTCTCGAAACAAAGCAAGATAACCTCCCATCCTAATAGACTTTAACCACCTCAACACAAAATGATCACCTTATAGAATCCAAAATTTCAGCATCTGGAAAACACGTTTCGATTCAGACACAATAAGATTGTTCTAAGGAGAAAAAAAAACTAAATATTCAATCATCCTTCCTTGCCTGTAGCCAATGCCCCTTCTCCGCTATACAAATCTACGAATGAAAAACAACAAACACAAAAGAAGACGCATCAAACATAGCATCGAAGCACCATCCTCATACCACATAACGCCCCTCATCGGACAAAAAGACATACTGCGCATCACACCAGGACATCAAGAAGCTGAATACGAACTGCACGATTTGAGATCGTCACTGCCATCTTCCACCTAGGCGCCTCCCTATCCCTGAAAGCAAATAAATTCATCATGATGTAGTCTAATTTCAAAGTATGATGAAGCTAATTCCAGAGTATGATGCAGATTGATTTTAATGACATTATATACCCTTTTTTCATTATTGACTCATGGTCATGACTCACGCTTTTATAGCTTATTTGGGAGCCACATTAACACCTACAATCTTTCTTCCAGGAGAATAGAAAGGGAACCATGTAGTCTGGTCAGTAGACACATACCGTCAGATATTCACCAAATATTCATTCAACTATCGTTGGAAAAAAGGAAGACATGCACCAGTTGCAAATACAGAATGTCAACAATTTCTTTCTTATCCAAGTAGATATTCTCCACTTCAGAATTGTATAGATTGATTTATATCAATAAGCACCTTAGAGGCAAGACAGTTGATACGATACCATTGCCATCTCTTGAATCTCTTTCACATGCTGTAGATTCAATTGCATATTCAAGCAATAAAGTAAAGATTGGATAGCATGAACGCAATGCCCTATCACAAGTTTCGCATGCGTATATCAAGAAAGCACAGCTGATGGAGAAAGATGGTGCTTAGTCGGACTATTAGATAGAAGCCAAAATATCAGTAGTTGAAGTAGAGATTGCCATTACATCACTTGTCTTAAGCTATGCTCAAGTACCTGAAGCATTTGTGGTTTCTGTCATGGTTTCATCTTCAGTACTAGACTGAGCATCCCTGCCCCTCTCCTGCCACACAGCTTCCTCTGCAGCCCTTACAGCAGGTGCTTCCTGTCTCGCTCTCTCTTCTTCCAATGAAATTCTTAGAGCAAGAGCCAGCTCAGGATCCGAAGGCACATGGATGACATGGCTGTTGCCATTGTTATTTGCAGCAGTAACCAAGGCTTCAAGCTTCTCTGCCTTGCCATCATCCTCTTCTCCAAAATCAATTATATCAAGGGCTACATTGTTCTTCTTCAATTTATGTCCAATTATCTCCACAGCTGTTTATCATACTTCAAGAAACTGCAACACCAGAAGAAAAAAAAATACTTAGAACAATGTGTTTATGATAGAAAAAACTAACTGGCAAAGACATGTTATAAGGAAAGTGTTTTCCCAACATCTCAAATCATCCAAAACCACTACATCATCATCGAAACTATCAATCTCGAAATCAACCCTCTTTGCTATCCGATCTTTACTGCTTGAATATGCAATTGAACCTATAGCATGTGAAAGAGATGGCAATGGTATCGTATCGACTGTCTTACCTCTAAGGTGTTTATGTCAAATTAAATGAAAGAAACATATGTAAATGAAAAGCGAAAATTTCATTTCAACTACATCAAACTGAAAAATGCAAATGCAGTTTCATTTGACAAAGATAAATATAGAAAAAAAAGATTAATGTTAAAGAGTGGTGTTATGTATAAGAAAAAAAATAGAAAAAAAATCACCTTTTAACTCCAAAATATAACTAGGGGTATTTTGGTCCAATAATGAAAATATAATCCATTCCGTTGTTCATACAGTCAAACCAAACATAATCACATATTTCATTCCTTACCTTCCAACCAAACAAAGAAAATGAAAAGAAATGGCCTATTCCTTTCCTTTCCTCACCTCTCTTTGTACTCCAACCACTTGTTTGGATTCTTGGCGTGAACCCTCCCCTCCCCAACCCTTTCCCTTTGTATACCACACCACCCAGTATCAAGGTTATCTCTCTACTTTCTCCTGTCCAAGATCAAACCATGGCTGAAGCTGTATTGTTCAACATTGCTCAAGACCTCCTCAAAAACATGGCCTCAAAAGCACTTGAAGAGATTGCAGCTTCTTGGGGCTTCAAGGACCAGCTTGAGAAGCTAAGAGACACGACCACCACCATCAAAGATATGCTTTCTGATGCAGAGCGAAAGCAAGTGGAGAGCAAGGCGGTTCAAGGTTGGCTCGAGAAGCTGAGGGACGTCGTCTATGGCGCGGACGACCTTTTCGATGAATTTAGCACCATGGTGACGAGGAAGAAGTTGATGAAGGGCAGCAAGCTGTGCAAAGAGGCAAGGCTTTTCTTCTCCAGCTTCAACCAGCTTGCTTTTGCCTTCAAGATGGCTAGTGAAGTGAAGAAGATCAGGGGAAGGCTGGATGACGCGGTGAAGGATGCTGATCAGTTTGCCTTTAGGCTCCACGGAAACGATGGGCCATCCGTGAGCTTGGGAAGTGGGCGGACCCGTCAGACATTTTCTTATGTGGATGCGAATGAAGTCATTGGACGCGATGAGGATAAAAAGGCAATCATTGATATTTTGCTCGATACCAATGTTAAGGAGAACATATCTGTTGTCTCCATTGTTGGTATTGGGGGATTGGGCAAGACCGCTTTAGCTCAGTTCGTGTACAATGATGAGAAGATTCAGAAGCACTTCGAGCTAAAGTTATGGGCTTGTGTGTCCGATGTCTTCGATATCAAAGAAGTGGTTCGAAAAATCCTGGCTTCCTCTTCGGATACAAAGATCCAGGAAATGGAGGTAGAGCAGCTGCAGAGGCAACTTCGTAAGGTGATTGATGGGAAGAAGTACTTGCTCGTGTTGGACGACGTGTGGAATGAGGATCCGGCCAAGTGGCTTGAGTTGAGAGGTCTTTTGATGGTTGGTGGGACGGGGAGTAAGATCTTGTTAACAACACGTTCGAGTCGGGTTGCCAAAATAGCTCGAGCTAATCCTTCTTATGACTTGAAAGAACTTTCCGAAGAGAAGTCGTGGTCCCTGTTCGAGCGAATGGCTTTTGAACCTGGTAAGCAACACGACAACCCCGAGCTTGTAGAGCTAGGGAAGGAGATCGTCAAGAAGTGTGCCAACGTCCCCCTTGCGATAAGAACTTTAGGGAGCCTCTTGAAAGTGGGAAATGAAAGCAC
>LIEC01008673.1:0-72540 GCA_001925005.1 Drosera capensis | reverse complement strand
CTGGGCAGCGACGACAGGCAGGGAATGCGGCTTCGTCTTCGGCGGGGCTGGATCCGGCGAGGTGCGCGGTGACGACGGCTTCAGACAGCTTCGGCGGGGCTTCGGGAGAGTCGGATCCGGGAGTGCGCGGCATCGGGTTTTCAAACTTCGGGGTCGACGGTGTCGGGTTTCAGGCAGGTTTTCAGGCGGGTTTCAGGCAGGTTACGGTCGGGGGTCGGGTCGCCGGATTCCGGTAATACAAATATAATACGAGAATAACTAAAATAAAATATAAACGGAAACGAAATCAAAACGAGAGATGAATCCATACCTTTTCTCTTTCTCTGTCGCTGTTTTTTTCGGAGGCTAGGTCAAAACTTGTGAGGTCGATAATTTTGAAAATATTTATATTGAGATGATGATTGAAATATTTAAGGAAGCGGTTGAGATTTTCGCAGGACTCTTGCATCGTTCAAATATATCTTACCATGTTTAAAATATTTATTTCCTTATTCAAAATATTTCAGGATATTACAGTCACGGTCGTGAAAAAGAGCCTCATGACTACGATGATATTTAGCCTAACAAGATTTTTATGTAGATTAAGTGGTTTTTTTAGTTAATTTTAATTCATTTTTTTTCCTAAAAATAGAAGATATTAGCTTATTTCAACAGCTTTTAGATCTAGGGTTAGGTTTTTTTCACTAGACTTTAATTCTCTCTAGTTTAGATCTAATAAAATTAGAGTTTCCACTTGTTCTTCATTGGAGACGAAAGACGCCAACTTGAAGATCGAAGATACTCCGGATTCCATCTCTTCGGATATCATGGATTTATTCGTTTTCAATTTTGTTGGTTCATCTGTGTCAAGTATCAAGTGTAGATTCTCCAGTAGACATAAGAAGATGATCTAGTTTTGTGAATCATGAGATTAAAGCTTTAGTTTTTTGTAGTTATTGCATTTTGTTTCGTATTCATATGATCTCGATCTTTTATATTTATGTTGATTTCATGTATTATGCAACCTTTGATGCATTATTTCAATAATGCTGATGATTATCTTCATAACCATTATTAGAGAAAAGATATGATAATGGTTAAAGAAAGAATCTCATTATGTTTATAATCATTATGATATGTTTTTTTATCTACCAGTCAATCTAATGATTAGTTAATCTTCATGAGCTTAATTATAAATGAAAATTAATCTCCATTAATTATCATTAATACTTTTTTTTTATAGAAGGTTATAATTAATATTATATGAATGATTATATTTCATATCTTCATATGTGTAGTAGCTAATCTACCAATTTGCAATAATGATATTAATGTCCATGATTGATCCACGAACTAGTAAATACGAACTAGTAAATCTGTATGTTCTCTACTAAATTTTTAACATAGATCTAAATCTTATAGATAATAAAGCCTCGCTATCCTATTGTGATTTTTCTTTAATAGTTCAATTTATCACTGAATAACAAAATTCCATCCATTTTTATTTTATTGAGCTAAATTAATTAGGAATACTTCATTGGCTTAACATGATAATAAGCTTTGTGTATAACAAGATGTTCCCACTTTGTCTCGAAACCATAAACTATGGTGTGTAAAATATCTCTTATGTTAAAAACAATTCATGGTCATTGTCATCATTGTCATCATTTTCTAATGTAGATAGATCAATCGTCCTCTAATTTTTTCGGAACAGTACTTCATGGCCTCCATAGTAGGAAATAACCTCCAAATCTGTTGACGATCAAGTTTGTTGGCTTTCGTCGATTTGGAATGGTACGGATTCCAACTATTTTTCTTCATCTTCATCTTGGACTCCATCTTCACATTCGTTCACCTCGTGCCATAAAATGTACGCATCTTCGTTGTACGCAATCAGTTGGAATCCTCCAAATCCGCTGCTTAGATGGCTTGTTTGTATCAAATCCTCGAATCTGCTTTTTCGTTTTTGTCTTGTTTTCTTTCGCTAACCGTTGGTAACAAAAATTTCAATTGTTTTCCTTTCCTGGTGGCAATAATATAGCAGTAAAAACCAAGTGCGTTCATCGTTGATTTCTATGTATTTGATTCCAAAAGAATCTTCATTAGCGTACAATATCTTCACTTTTGTCATCCTGCGGAAAGAGTGATCCATGCTCCTAATCTCGTCTTTCAATTTTTCATATCCAAACCGACGCACATGTGCCGAAAAACATGTCTATAAACCTTCTATCCAACGAATCTCGTCGGATATAGGATCGGAAAACCAACTTCCTCCACAATGCAACATGACGTCTACCTCGTAGATCGTCATATTTGATTGCATTTACTTAGTTTGATTCTTTAGTAGAGTTTCTTGAGGAGGATGGTAAGAAAATCCAATTGTGATTATATATATATATATTGAGTTTCTTTATAAACCTCATGTGTTATCTTTTTCAAGTTGAAAAAGACATATCTTACATGGCCTACAGACAAGTTATTTGTTTAGTCTTTTTACCTCACATGGTCTGCAGCCAAGACAAGTATGGTGTAGTGTTTTCACCTAAACTGATATGCAGATAAGTGTCATATCTTTTCGTTCTGACAAAACTAAAAATAAAAAGAATGAAAAAAAAAACTGAAATTTGGGGTCCTATTTTAGACTATTTTCACATATAGGATTATTGTCAAATAACCATCTAGGCATTGTGCAAATAAGATATGTTTTCGTTGGTGCTGTTGAAGGACAAACTCATTTAAGAAACTCATAATATGTATATATGCAAGCAATTGACAAATAAACTAGCAACCAAAAAATAGATCCTAGCAACAAGCAAGTAGCAAAAACTAATAGAACTAATAGTTTTAACTGAACAAACAGAACCAACAATACAACCAACTCAACATCATTTAGCGACAATAATTACCACAAATAGTTGCAAGGAGCAAAACCAGCTAAACTTGCTACTAGCAAAACCTATATTGCAGTAGAAGCAACACTTGCAACACACGAGCAGAACTAGCAAAACCACCTAGACCTGCAACAAACTAATAGATCCCAACAACAAGCACCAGCGGATTGCAACAATAAATGCTAGCAGCAGCTGCAACAAACAAAACCACCAGTTGCAACAATCAAGCAGAACTGGAAAAACCTGCTAACCTACAATCAAGAAACAGATCCCAGTAACATGCACCAGCGGCTTGCAACAACAAATACCAGCCGCAGCTGCAATCAGGAAAATCAGCAGTTGAAGCAAACATAACTAGAAGTAGCAAAACCGGCTAAACCTGCAACCAACTAACAAGCAGGACTGGCAAAACCAACATTTACAACAAACAAGCGGAACTGGTAAAATCAACTTAACGTACAAACCTACCAGCAACATGATTTCAATGAGCAGCAACATGATTCTAGCAAGCATCATTTATTGCCTCACAAGAATAGTTATGTTTTCTACCCTTCACATAACTTATTAAAAGACAAAGAATAAACTTATTCCAGCAATTGTTGTTTTTGGCTTAAAGTTAATATTGACATAAACAATAGCCATTGGGGATCATCTCCACCCCATATGGTAAGCCGCTCAAAAGGGTCCTCAAGATTTGCTTCGAGATTTCCTTTTTAAAGACATAAACAATAACTATGGATCAATAAAACAATGATAACACAAGGTGTTTCTTATAAATAAATCATTACATCAATAACATTCATACATTAAAAATCAGCCTTCATCGATCTTAATCGGGGTCTTGCTCTTTCTCTTACCCTTTCTTTTCCTATCAGATTCATCTAATTTTTTATAAATCTTAAACTTTTTTTTGTAAATTTGGAGCCACTGTTTTGCTGCTTCACCTCTCCATCGCTACATTGCTTCTTGTTTTTGATACAACTCTTCTTCATGGGCTTGATTCACTACAGTTTAATATGACTGATTTTATTAATAATTGAACATATTAGCTTGGTGATGATACAAGACCGACTTTCTTTACCTACATTATTATATTGTGATGCTGGAAACATTTCCAAGGGTTCTCTAAACGACATGGAACCTTTTTGTGTGCAATTCCATTGAAACATTTCCAAGGGTTCTCACTGGCTTTTACGATGAAGATCGCAAAAGCAGGCTATTCCGATGCGCCCGATTTCTTGTTGGTGATATATTACCGTCATGTTTCGGCATTTTATCGTCGGATCCCCAAAAGCTCCATGACTTCTTCCTTGTCCGCAGCTGGTCTTCTTCTTCTGTAGCGAATCTAGCACAAGGTTCGATATTGGATCGACCAATCGCTCTAAAATGTGTTTGATGTATGATTTTTCTGAGGCGTTAGATCTATGATACTTCTCTTGGACCATTCTTAAATGGTAAGCTGCATAGTCATCTTTGGTCTCTTCTTTCTCCTCGAAGTTTAATTTTCTCCAAAATTCATCCACAACTGATAAGGGAATAGGAACTCCACGCGCATTGAAGGAGAACTTTATCCGTGGGATATAAAGTTCTCGTTTGTTTCGGACCCTTTCAAGATGCCACCTCCTTTTTCAACCACAGCTTTCAACACATGCCATATGCAAATTAAGGTCGACGATTCTGGAAACACATTTGCTACTGCGTTCATGAGTGCCAAACACCCGTCTGTCACGATGAGTCTTGGTAACGAACAGTCGTCCATTGCTTGTCTCAGACACGAAAGGGACCAACGATAATTGTCTTGCTTCTCTTTTCACAAAAAATACAAATGCCACACAAAACGTCAGGGATGTCGAGGTCACTCCTACGATTTCTAACAGTGGCCGCTTGCCTACATTGTTTGTGTTGTATGTAGCGTCCATTAACAGCACATGCGGAAAAGCTCATAAGCAATTTAAGGGAGGATGGATGTGCAAAAAATAATTCCTCCACCTATAATCATTATCGTGCCGATACCTGTTCAAATAAAGTTAAAAGGATTATTTCTTTAACTACTTATCAAGATTTTGAAGGGATAGCTTCTTGCAAGTAAATGAACATTTACCTATGAAAATATTGATTTTCTTATAACAAATGTAATAGTTGTTGTATCCAATTTCTTCGTGGAAACATTTTTAACGTCTTGTTCCTTGATCCCTGTTAGGATATACCTCGGCCTAACCCTAGCCATCTCCCGCATATACTCCATCTCGTGTGGTTTTAATGTACCTGTAAGCAAATTTTATGTTAAGCAAATTTTATGTTTTGCTTATATTATTCTTCCATAATAAATTATATAACTAAATCACAACATGTTTTGGAATATTGTTTACCTGTATGCGAATGACCTTCAAAGTGAGTTGCTTCACGATGATTGTGAAAACCATTTGTAACCCTAATTATCCATCGACCATCACGGATCGGTCTGAATTTACGGACAATTGCATTTTTTCGTCCCTGTCTTCTTTGTCGATTTCTTCGTAGTTGTATAGGTTTTGCTTCGCTCACAATGCATTGTGAGTCTATCTGTGACAAAAACGGAAGTTCTAATCGTCGGTATGAATCCTAATTTGCGTCTGGTTTCCTTTACATATTCGATGAACTCGTCTCGGGTCACAAATTCCCGCACAACAACACGTATAATCAAAATTGGTAACGATTCATCAATGTGCCATATAAATCCATAGTCTACAGAGAATATATTAACATACTTATACCTATTATAAACTAATTTAATACTGCCATTGACCTATGATTTAGAAGCACTCCCTATAACAAATTATGGTATATCATCAATTCTTTTCCTCTTTTACTTCCCAGGAAATATATATGGGCCATGCTCCTTTAACTAGCACTCCTTTAAGGATTTACTAATATACTTATACCTATTATATACTAACATGCTTATACCTATACTAACATGCTTCAGGTTGTGGCTTCTAGAATTGATGAGCGGACTCTCAAGCGTGAAGGGGTGCTGCATCTCTTCCAACTACTATGGTAAGTTGGCAACTTACCAAGTCCTTCCTAACCTTAAACTTCCGTGACCTAATCATACTCTCTGATCCGTTGAATTGATCTCTCATAGGGAGTTGTTGGGCTTTTGGTCCAAAATACGCTCAAGTATCTGCTCCACTTCGGTATGTGTTCACCTTTCACTCTTCCTAATATAAGACACTATTTCAATGTCACCAAAGTTAAAAGAACTTACCATTTCAAGATCAAATGCTTGTCGAGTGTTGATCACATACTCGGCGTCATCAACATCATCCACAACATAGTTGTTACCTTCTTCAATCTCGTATTCTATATCCACCTCGTTGTCCGTTGTCCATACCGTTTTCAACATCACAGACATTGCCAACTATCGTACCGGCACCATCAGCTGGTTCACCATGGTCTAACTCCTCTGCTAGGTTAACGATGGCATGAAAACCATTTGCATAATATTGACCACTGTAATAATAATAATAAATTAGGATCAAAAGGGTCGATTTCATCCATTTGTAATAATATTGACCACCGTCGCTATTACATTAGTGAGGAACAATGGTGTGTTTGATATTTTCAAATTCCTAGTATATGTTTTTTTCTTGTGCAATCATCCTGTTATATATGCAGTGAGCATTTCTGCAAGACTTTCTTGAACTATTGTAAGCAATGGAGTAGCACAGGATATGGGCTATTTTTGTTGAAAAGTGTGCCATACACTATTTCCTTGGACTATTGTAAAGGATGATATCCCATTCAGGACACCAGTTTCGCTACCAGGGGAAGAAGGGTACAACTTTCTAGTCAAATAGAAGTCAGCCATATCGTCGTCATCATCAAGAAGCTGCTCAAGCTTATCCCTCACCTGTAATAAATCAGAATTACCCCAACATATTAAGAATTCCTTTCCTGGTCTATGCCGAGAACACACACAGAGACAAGCTGTTGGCAGGTATGACAATTTCAAAAAAGGACTTCGAGCAAAAGTCATTTGCTGACAAACGTATGTACAATAAGAGATGACAAAAAAGAAAAGAGATAAAGAAAGAAATCAAGCACTAAAGCAGAAGAAAGATGAAAAGAAATCAAGGAGAACAAGAAGAAACATGTCAAAAACACTCATCAAATCTTTTTAATTATGAAACAAACTCGTGTTTTAATGAAACAAAACGATCAGTATTTGCTGTTGAGATATGTGGGACTTGAATGCTTACCCATATCGACCATAGATAAAAAGAGCGGAGTAGCTTAAATATGTGAATAACTCATAACACATTAGCTTAGATTTTTTGAGTGTTGGATTGAGAACGCCAAGCTGTTCCATTTTCAAACACGAATTTAATGTATTCAGGACAGAGGAGGGAGTGCAGCAATCAACTAGAATCTAACCTGGTTGCAAACCATATCATAATGTCATACTCGGCATAAGCAGCAGTAAGAACTTCGTGAAGGTCTGCAAAAAAAGAGAAAAAAATTAACAATACCGACATAATCAAGTAATTGATTGCAAACTCAAAAGGCAAACATGCAACCATATTAAACCATGATGAAGTAACTTACAAGGCCGCATAAGCTCAAGCGGGTTCCCTGCTGGTGAGCGGTGATCAAATAAGGTGTAATCAATATCAAGAATGAGTTTCTTCCCCTCTCTGCAAGGATTACGTAATTTAAACTACAACAAACAAGGGAGCAAGTGTCGATCTTGAGTGGCACATAATCTACAATTAATATCATATCCGCAACAAGGGCAAAGGCCAATACCTCTATGTCCGAGGAAAAAAGTGAGCAGCCACGCCATCAACCGTTTGAAAACCTTCACTGAAGATACTGAAACAGCCCCTGCCACCCATCAGACGGAACTGCTACCTCGGTTACATGAGAATTATGCATTCATATATAGATTGCAAAAGTTGCAAAAAGTTCCAACGCCCGTTACGGACTTTTAACCTAGCATCCCAGTCTGGATGGTCCCGTATTTCTTCTGACCTGTGCGTGCTCTGCAACGATAGTATGTCCACGTTCGACAGTCCGGGCTCAGCATAATCCATCGATCCTATTAGAAAAGCATATGTCAATTAGATAGATATTTATCCAATTCAACCAAAGTACTCAACTATGAAATAAGAACCTAAGCATATGTCAATCAGTTCAATTTAGACCTAAGAACAGGCTCACACAACTACAAATGAAAAAAGGAAGATAGACCCAAGAAGGATGACTGAATCCAGTAGCGAGCTGAATGGCAGGAAAGAGGAAGCAAGAGGCAACCTTGAATTAAGAACCTTCAATGTGACAGGAAAAAAATAAGAACCCACAATCTACTCTGTTAATCAATGCTACCAATCCCGTTTTCTTCTTCTCAGATTTGCTTCCCTTGTATAAGAAAAAAGGCTTAATTGGTCACACATATACGATTAATAAAATACATGATACAAATCTCTAATCAGACCTGCAAGGCAATATATAGACGGAAAATGCCATTTTTCTTAGCTTCTGGTTTTGTACTATATACTCCTACTTATTTGGCACATATTTGTAAGTCTACGAATAGTAAAAAAATACTTTTAAAAATGACGATATCTACTGCTACACTAATCTCTCTTTCCTACAATAATCTCTCTTTTTCTTCTTTTTTTCTTTTTGAAAGTGACTACTCTAATCTCTTAAAAACCACTAATCTCCTAAGCAGTTGTTCTGTTGATATTTCAAGAGCTGATTATGATGCATCGATCATGTTCAGTTTCCCAACTGAGTACATCAGTTTCATGGCAATTATATCAAGGTAGCAGCTCTTCCTATCAGGCTTTCATGGAGTTTATCGGAAAACAAAGATAAAAGAAAAAGCTGATTTCGAAATATTTACTCTCAATGAGAACTATCGTATCAAAATAATACAGACATATTCTTTGTACTTCATAACAAATTTGATATCAACAACGATCACATCTAACCTGAAATCATACTAGATGTTTTGAAATCAAAATATGATGAAAGCGTGATCAATTTCCTGTGTTCGAAAGTATTTTTTCAAGTTCAAAACTAATGCTTAGAAGATTACATCTAATTCCGAGAACAAAATCACATAAATCGAATCTAATAATGTGTCATACCTTGATCAACCGGAATCAACAACAATCTATCCGAAGCGGCTACTTCACGCACAATCAACCACAATCACACCTCGTCCTTCAATTCACAAACACCATCAAAATCCAACACCGTCGTCCCAATCACAACACCCAACCCCATCGTCCTCCAACCCAAACTCAACCCCGTTGTCTTCCAACTTGGTGCCATGCGGGTGGCTGCGGAGGAGAGTGGGTGCGATGACGGCGATAGGCTGTGGGGTTAATAGGGTCGCAATTCAATGGTGAAAGTGCTGGGGCGGAGGGCGTCGATGACTCCTTAGGAGAACGCCGATGGTGCTCATGGGGGCGGCGGCCGTTTTAGGGTTAATTTAGTTTCGGATCTAGGGATAAAAAAAGCGATTTGGGAATTTTGTATTAAATTTTTTTGATTCTTTTTCAAACCCAATAATCCACGTGAGCAGAACTCGCTTTCTTATAAAACGATTTATGTAAAATAGAAATCGCTTTCTTAGAAAATAATTTTCTCTAAAGTTACTCGTTTTCTTATGAAGCGAGTTCGATTTTAGAAACTCGTCTGCTACCAAAGCGATATCTTATGTAATGATAAACTCGTCTTCTAGGATGGCGAATTCTGTTTTGATGTCAAGAGAAAAAAATGAACGTAAAAAAACAATGACAGGATAACAACGTAAAAAATTCCCATATGGTACATTCTAGGAAATTAGTCTCCATAATGACACCACATGAAAACTATCAGAAAAAAAAATAGAAAATAGAAAAAAACTCATTCTTCTATTATACCATCTATGCTCGGGTGATTATACTCATAGCTTAATACTTGAGCATTTGGAACCACAACCAGAAGAGTTAATACATCGGCTAGAAAAAGGTTTAACTATTGCAGGTTTGCCCATTTGTAACATCTTATAACAAAAAGGAAGAAAGCAATCTTCCGATAGGCAAAGGCTTATAGATTCAAATTAGCACAAGACAAAAGAATCAAATGAAGGGAACACAAAGACGGATTTATACGTAAGAGCAATTGGTTCCACTCATGATATTAATTCATACCGTGCGGGTAAAATTGGCATTAAGATGGCATAAAAATCAAAGTGCAATTATCAAGCAGCATGTGAAAACAAATTCTCACGATAGTCGAGCAAGAGAAAAGAGGGGCAGTTAACTACTCCGATAAGTATCACCGTTGTCAGACCTCTGCCCAATTGGTTTTATAGCCAATAATACTTCATGAACAAACAATAGCATCTTGACAATATCAATCTCAGTTTATAGAGTAGCTTGCAATATTACTCTTTTTGGTGCCCAGAAGGTCGGCAACCTTACCTCCACAAGAACCCTAGCTCTCTTCTTCAACTTAGAACCAAGTCTGTTGTTATCAATTGCTCTTGAAACAGATGTGGACTCTTTCTGCATTCCATTTGAGTTGACTACTGCCATCTGATCTCCTCGTCATCTGCATTCAGTTCAACTCCATGTCAATCAAAGGCAATGAGATCAGATCAAGCATGAAACCTCATTCTTCTAGACGGAAAATGGCAGAAGAGCCGATCTCCTCATCATCTTCATTCAGTTCAACGGCATGTCAATCAAAGACAATGAGATCAGATCAAACACAAAATTCTTCAAGTCGGAAAATGGCGGGAGAGCAATAGGATGGCATTAGCTTGACAATATGTCTACCATATATCCAAGAACATAAGATAGATCACAGGGAGAAATGAAACACTTTGTCAGCTGTAAACCTAGTAAAAGAAGGTACATGAATGGCATAATCATCATACAAACCCTTGTAAATAAGTTCCTACGAGGATATTGGCCCCAAAAGATGAAGGTTCAGAAGATAGAGTATGCATGATTTTATAGAACATCAAAATGTGTATATCATAGTATAATCCTCTACGATAAGGTTGTTAATGTCAGAATTCTACAACACAGCACACTTATGAAATAGAGAAATCAAGAAATCAGCAGGCATATGCCTCGGAGAATAGTCACTAACATCAGCTCCACCAGAACTGGTACTTCCACTTCCTGTTATTTTGTGACTTCCAGATATCATGATTCGGTTAAAACCCCTTTTTTTCCCTAGCACTGAGCATATTCAACCAGTACCGTTGTTCTTGTCCCTTGGAAAGCCAACAATATCCTCCATATACTTATCCCCATAAAATTCATCATACCTTCAACAAACTCTCGAACAGGTTCTTGTCCAGTCATATTTTAGATTAAACCAGCAACAAAAAAAGAAATAGTTTAACTGAACCTTGATTTCAACCAGAAGCTAAGGAAAACCTAAAGTAATTACCTCATTGTCGCCGTCGCTCCTCAAATTTCTCCATGTATTTACCGTAAAGGACTTCTATATAGTCCTTCAACGGTACAATGACTTTTACTTTTGTCACAAAGACCTGTTCGAAGACATTCAGATAATTCTTTTTCCAATGTTCTGCAGGAAGGAAAATGTTGGAGACATTCACATACTTCAAAAAGACCTGTTCGAAGACATTCGCATAAATCTAGTTTCACATTATCGAAGAGGGTCTCTTTTTCAGCCATCTGCTCTTTTCTAGCCTCTTTTTTTTTTTTTTTTTTGGTCTCCTTCTGTGGCATGGACCTAATTTGCTCCATTAAACACAAAGAAAAATGATATACTAAGCTAGCATAAATAAATTTGATTCAAAAGACTACAGAACTAAGAGCAACTGTTACTTTTTCAGATAAACTCATGCCACCTTGGAGATAAAAGATAATATAACACATATAACAGACCTCATGGCTTGAGATATATGACAAAGATAAAGGAAATAAATGGCATTCAGTTATCAAGAGTCGGAGCTCAAAAAGGTATTCAATTACTTGATTCAGACCACTCTCCCATAACCAATATATAAAAATCAAATAAGTTAAACATCACACCTTAATGCATAAATAACAAATAACAACGAGAAGAGACTAACAGAATCTCTCGATGCCATGTTAACCAAGGTATGGTATCTATCGTAAAAACAAATCAATCAACCCAGATGTCCAAAATATGGGTATTGGCCACAAACACAAACCAATGCAGTTAAGTGAAAGCATATCAGTCAAGCAATGGTCTTGGACGAGGTTAACAGTGAAGTAGAGACCAAAAAGCAAATAGACAGTCAAGTTTATCAAGATCCAAGAATAATGACGGATGGAATGACATATACATTTGCGAGACACAAATCTTAGTCTCAAGCACTCAACCCTTGACAAAAGTTGGATAGTAACTGATTTCAGTCATGAACCATTAGATTTTCCATGCCATGCACCATTTCAGACTTCCAACAATTCCCTAGAAATGATGCTGGAAATTATTTCATTTTGAATATTCAGCCTTAAAACTACACCATGGCCATCTGCCATCACCGGTGACGCCACCACCAGGCCCACCCCCACTGGCAACTCCATCTAGGTCTCAAATCCAATTACGACGCATAAGCCCTGTTAATCTTATTCTCCCTTTTCTGTATAGTGAGAAGCGTCAAAGGGTGAGTTGCAACTACAATCATGTCCCCTCGCCAACCTCATATCCTCAAGGCTCAAACTAAGTTTTCATCAGCAATCATTCTGCTAGTCTTTTTCTTCATCGTAAATTAATTTGGATCTCATGGGCGTCCTTCGAGGCACACTAGAAAAATTATCCAACATATTACGCAACTTTCCATATCTTCCACCTCGCTGAAATCTATCAATATATCTTCATCACCCATGTTATTTTACTTGTTGAACATACTTTAGAGCTACGTTTCTGACATTGCCAAATATCTTTGTTCGAGGTCGCCTACACAAGTCCTCTAGCAGCCAACTCCTTCTCCAACTCTAGAGCCTCTGTAATTAGACCTTCAGTCTTAATACCCTTGATGAGGATCCAGTATGAACTTTCTTTCGGTTTCAGTCCTCTATATACCATATCATGCAAGAAGTCGATTGCTCGATCAGTCTGTTTGGTATTGCACAGTCCAAACATTAAATAATCATAGGTGGTTGCATCAGGAGAAACACCGAATTCTTCAAGCTTGTAAAGGAGATCCACGGATTGATCTACCTTGCCCTCTTTCACAAACCCCCTAAAAAGAGAGTTATAAGTCCCAATGTATGGCTTCAAGCCTTTCTCTTTCATCCCCGCTAAGAGCTGTAGTCCTTGTTGTGTCTTCCCTGCCCTGCTCAATCCATTGATCACGATATTGTAAGTTTTCAGCACGAGAGGGAAGCCCTCATGACTCAATTGATTTAGAATCTCTACAGCTGTCTCAGCCTTCCCATCCTTGCATAGAGAACTGAGGAAACTGTTGTAGGTGTCTATATTAGGAGAAAAACTTCTACCAATTTTACCGCCCAAGAGCTTCTCTGCCTCCAACCCTCTTCCGGCTCTAAAGAAGTACCAGAGAATTTGGTAATAAGTCTGCACATGCAGTTGACAGTCAGAAGGCATTTCTTTAACGAACATGAAAGCATCATCCAGCCTTCCCCACTTGCAAATCTTTATGATGAAAGCAGTGTAGGACTTAATATAGGGGTTACAACCTTTGCTCCTCATGTTATTCAGTAAATCCATCGCCTTCCGTACTCCTTGCTTTTTATATATCGCCTCGAGCAAGAAAGTGAAGTTCACGACGCTAGGATAATCCTCTATCTCGACCTGCCGCTCCAGGAGCTCCACAACCTTATCAAGCTTTCCAGCATTGCACAATCCCTTCAATAACGTCCTATAAGTCACCACATCCGGGGGGACAGTCATCTGATCGAGCAGCTCAAGCGCCTTGCCCACCAACTTGGCTTTACAAAAGCCGTTGATCAAGATGTTATAGGTGAAAACATCAGGTGAACAACCATTCCTCTTCATATCGACCAAGAGCTTCTCTACATCCATCCACCTTTGGGCGCCACACATCGCTTCAAGAATCGGACTATAAGTATACACATTCGGGGCAACCTTCATTTGACCAAACAGCTGCAACGCCTTATCCACTTCCTTTGTTCTACAATACCATAAGATCATCACGGTATACACACGAACATCTATCACAGCACCCGACTCCTCGAGTATCTCCAACACCCTCGCCGCCTTCCTCATCTCACGCAACTCACATAACTTAAGAATCAATGTCGAGCACAAATCTACTACATGAAGGACATCCCCTCCTATACTGTGCATCGTTTCCAAGTCCAGCACCGCCGAGTCGAGCTCATCCTTCTCCACGAGACAAGCTAGATGGGCTTTTCCATTCGACTCATCCTCGGGTTTCGATAACGGGTTCTTGCCATTTCCGCTGCTCCTTATTCTCGACTTCGAAGCTTTGATACTTGGGGCAGAGGCTGAATCTGCTGGTTTCATCTTGGAAATGGGATACACCCATCTGGTTTTTATGGGATTGGGTGAGGTGAAATGGATGATTGGGAAAATCCCACGATTTGGTGTTTGAAAAGGCAGCAAAATGGATTCCATGGGTATGGATTTGTACTGTGTGAGTTGTTCGTTCGGAGATGTCTGCGGCGGTGGAGTTTCCTGGATATTCTGGGGTTAGCCTTATCACAGGTAGCAGTGGTTAGAGTTTAGCATCCTCTCGTTCTCGGTCATCACATCTCCTCGAAGGCCTCGTTTGGTAGGATTAAGTGAGATAATAAAATGATTATTAATCCTTTTATTAATTTTCAATTTTCAATTTTCAATTTTCAATTTTCAATTTTCAATTTTCAATTTTCAAGAGGAGAATTGATAATTTCATTTAATCATGAATTAATCTTGTTTGATAATGGGATTATAATAATTAGTATAAAAATCGAAGGGTTACTAATGTCGATAACGATTGACAACGATTGACGATGACGGTCAACGACGATCGGATATTAATCGGATTGATTTGGATTAAAAAAATTCAATTTTTATAATTTAAAATTAAAATTGAATTGATTAATTAATTGATTTGAATTTTAAAATCAAAATGTTTATTAGTTGGTTCGATTTTTTGATTTTTAAACGGATTTGTTTATACGGTTTTTCAATGATTTGAAAAAAAAAATTAAAAAACTGGGTCCATCAAAATAGATTAGATTTATATATTTTTATCGCATATATTTATAAAAATAAATTAGATATATTAAATAAAAAAGGACTGACATAAATTATACTAAAAATATGTGAACAAATTATATTTTTAGTATCAAAATAAAAAATATGCAACCAAAATTAAGAAAAAATACCATTTAAGGTTTTTATTTTCATTTCTAATAAAACAGGCAAAGACAATATCCACAGTAATAAAGATATTAGGGTATTTTAGATTTAAAATAATATAATGTGTTTAATCTTTAAGCTTAACAATCTTATATAAAGCAACTATGATAATTAATTTTAAATGATTTGATAACCGATTCTGAACAATCCGGTTCGTTTTTTTTTCGTGTTAAACAATTGATTTTATTTTGTAAATCACAACCAAACCATTTAATAATTGATTCGATCGATTTTGATTTCAATGGATTCGATAACGATTCGATAATCGATTTAACTTTCGTTTTAACCGTCTAAATCTTCCATCCCCTTATCCTGGTTTCATTTTTTTGCTGTGAAAGATGTGGTATTTTTAACTCAAAAAATGCATACAATCACTCAAATTATCCCAAATTTATCTCTAAATCCCCAAACTTTAAAAATACATAGATGATCAAACTATCACTGTTACATATTTCATCAAAGATGACCATGTGCGGTTCACATGCTCTACATGATCGACAAAAACATTTATTTAATCAAATTTGTCACCAAATTGCCTCTTATCTACCTTCCTTCAACCACTCGAACATGAAGTCCCCATCTCCCAAAGAAAATTCTTCACCCAAATCAAGCATGAGTTATTCAACGGTGAGTCCTCCCAAAAATTATTTGGCCGTTGTGTTGAAGGGTAACAGTGAGGAAATCGGACAGGAATGCAACGACGATCAACCGGGGACGTTTCGTTGACTGTGAAAAGTTGAAATTTTTGGATAAGCTGAGATTTGATGATTATCTTAATTAAATTCAATTCAAAGAGGTGCGCTCGGCCTATTCGGAGAATTGGTGTGAAGGTTCGTGGCGTGAAGGTTCGTGGTGTGGTGGTGGTTGTGGAATTATCTCCTCTCCGCCTCGGTTTTCGGCACTTGTTTCAGTGGTGTTGCGAATTGGTACGATTCGGTGTGAAGGTTCGTGGTGCGGTGGTGGGATTCGAAACCCTAGCTCCGCCGACAACTGTTGGAAACTCCACGAGAGACTCTGTTGGTGATTCTTTGATTACTTTTATGTGAGTTTTGATGTCAGATTTTGGAATCCTGATGGTGTTGATTTGAAGTAAGGTGTTTCGGTTTGATGGCCATTGACGTGAATCCTGTCGAGGCGGATTCGGTTTTTCTATGTTGAATTAATGATGTTATCAGCAAGTTGGTTTCGGCCGGTGACTTGGTGTTGATGAATTGGAATCGGATTGATTTGTCTGCATCGATCGAATAGTTGAAATGTGGTTCGGTGGCCGTTGAAAGTCTGATCTGAGGATCTGTTTGCGTCCCTCTGGCTCGGCCTCCTCTCCATGATCGCCGCCCTCAACGTCAACGTCCCCGCCATGGTCGTGACGTGAAAACTTTTCTGGTTTTGCTCGCATTCTTCGGGAAGAGGAGGTGGGAGGTGGTGGTTGAGGGAAAGAAATTGACGATTGAGAGCCAGAGATTGGGGGCAGTATGGGGAGAGGAATGTTGTGACCGCGGTTTGTGCAATCCCAAGGGAGTGAGAATCAGTGGTCAAAGGGGCATTGATGTCATACTGATCTTTCCGTTAACGGCAGTTCTAAACTCTAGCAGTGGCCCTTAAGTTTTATAGATTGGGTGTCTGTCTATTTTTAAATATCTATTTTTAAAGTTCGTTTGTTTAAGTGTAAATTTGAAATAGTTTGAGAGGGGGTTATATGTATTTTTCATAGATGGGTACAAGTGTAAAAGATATTTCGTCTGCCTCATCCTAATTTACTATGTCGTGTTTTGTTTTCTGAAAATTTTTATTGATATGTTTCATTTTCATTTTCATATCCAAAATTTTTTAATGCACATCTAGGTATTTGTTTTAAAAATATTTTACTATTTTCTTCTGTATTTAATCATCACATTGGACTATGTAATGTTACAAATCGTCCACGAAATAATGAAATATTATTTTACGTAAAATTATTATAAAATATTATTTATAGTTTTTTTTTTTATATTTCAATCTTGAATCAGTGACGCAATTCTTTTATGTTGTTAACATGGATAACGAATTGTTTAGAAATATATATTAAATAATATAATGATAGTATAACATTGTTATGGATAATAGACGAAGATGATACATTGTTAGTACCTATTTTAAACCAAAAAACAAACTAATAAACCTACATCTACACAAGGTGACATCATCACTTTTGTCTTATTCTTTTTTACATATTTCTCTTTCTCCTAATTTGGCATTCATCGTGAAAGCCAAAACAGAGCTAAGTACTTCAACTGCTTCTTAGTCTAAGTCTCAACCCGAGCTTTCCACTGCTTGAAGATGTCAAATATCTCTGATTTATGCTTCATGTAGTCATCAATGAAGATGATAAAATACAAAGCTCCATCGTTCTAGATATCTTTGATAGGCCCCCAGGCATCAGAATATACATAATCGAGCACACCCTTATTAGTATGACACCCTTATTAGTATGAGATCAAACCTTGAAGCTCACCTACTTCTACTTCCTATACACATAAAACTTGCAGAAGTCTAACTCACAAGACTTGACACCTTTGAGCAACTTTCTCTTGTAAAAGTGTGACATAACTTCTTAGCTCAAATGCCCAAGACGAAGATGCTAAAGTGTTATGTCATCTCCATTGGACTCTCTATTAGATAAAATCGTGCTCCACGTATCATTGTGCTCCTAATCAGATTGTACAGATTCCCTGTTCGTTCAGCCTTCATAATAACCAGCGACCCTTTCAACACTCTCATTTTGCCATCTCTGATTGACACAACACAACATACAGTGTCCAAGATTCCTATCAAGATCAGGTTCTTCCTAAGGTCAGGGACATACCTCACATCCCCAAGTGTTCTGATAATGCCATCAAACATCTTTACCTTCATTGTACCTAACCCAGCTACCTAGCAAACAGTGTCATTTCCCTTAACCACGGATCCTCCACTGCACGGAGTCAGAGTATCAAACTAATCTCTAAACTGGCATATATGGAACGACCACCTGGAATCCTTGATCCACTCGTTCCTCATATCATCACCTCGAGTCGCTAGTGCAATGTCATGGGATTTAGTAACTCCAGAAGCCACGTAGCGATCACCGTCGTTGTCATCTACACCCTTAGCTATACTTGCAGAGTGTGTAGACTTTTCTTGTTTGTTCTTATTCTGAGGACATTGAGCTCTCATATACCCCTTCTCATGGCACTTGTAGCACTCAACCTGAGAGAGATTTCGTTTTTCTCATCGAGATTTGGATCTTGATTTCTCTCTGCCACCCTTATTTATGTGCTGGCCTCTACCTCTGTTCTCTAATTTAATCAAGTATCCTTCCCCTTGACTGGACCCGGAAGGGCTCAGCTTGTTGACGTCAAGAACTGTAGAAGTCAACTACTCAACACTCAACTTGTCCTTACCAACAAGTAGTGTTGTCTTGAAGGTAGCATATGAACTTAGAAAAGACTTTAGTAGAATCAACGCCTCATCCTTCTCATCCACCTTAACATCCAAACTAGCCAATTACGTCACAAGCAGATTAAACTCGACGATATGATCGTTCAAATCTGCCCCCTCATTCATCATAAGGTCGAACAGATCTGTCTTCAACCACATCTTCGCTGATGTGACCTCAATCAGAACCTGATACTTAACCTGCAGCGTAAGACTCAATCTGATTGTGGATACAACCTTAACTTCCAATTCCTCCCAGTCCTCCTCTTTCATATCAATCGGTTTCTGTCCTTTCAATGACTTGAACAGTCATTGTTGCATAAGAACATCCTTGATCGTATTTTGTCAAATGTTGAAATTGTTCTTCCCAACAAACTGGTCAATCTTAAACTTAACCGTGTACACTATTGTCTCAACTCCAGAACACCAATAAAAATTCTACCTTTCAAACTATCCTCTTCGAATCAAATAAAATACAAAACCACAGATCGAAAAACGAATCGTTAAAAAAACTAAACCCAAATTTTTTTCTCAATAATAAATCACCACTCTTCCAAAAAAATCACCAATTTTTCCCAAAAAAATCAATATTTCCCAAACCATTAATATTCTCAAACCACCAGTCACCCTGGCTCTTTGAAAACGATGGCGGGCTCTGGATCTCGGGACCTGGGACCTGTGGCAAATGGATCTGTGGCTTCGACGATGGCTCGAGATGGTATCCAACGGAGGCAGCGAGTGGGGATGATCGAGAAGGAGACGACGACGATCGATTGGACGACAGATGGATGGCGATGGATGGGGCTGATGTGTTTTTTGCTGCCGTCGGTGCCCGTGAGGAGTTTGATGCGGCGATAATGCGGTGGCTCGGGGCTGTGCAGTGAATCTCTGGCGGTTGGCTGATCTTAATCAAAAAATTAACTCTGCTTTGATATCACTTATTACGATTTAACCCTCGAGACAATCTCAGAATTATAATCGAGTAGGAAATCGATCAATTCACAAACACAATGGATAATAAACAAGAACGAAAAACGACACCAAATTTACTTGGGAACAACCCTCAAGGGGAAGAAAAAATCCACGAAAAGAGAAAACTCATTAATCATCCAAGTATCAGTTTAGCAACCACAAAAGAGAATAGATCTTGTTTCAAGCAAATGGTATAGAGGGATTTGGAGTCATGGTGGAAATCCCATTTTACTCCGATTAGTAATTTACCGAGAAGGAAAGGAAATCTTAGTAAAATCTCCTAATTTACGATCAATTCATTAATCTTTTCATTTCTACCTTTATTATGATATTCCATATTCCAACCCGATTGGATACTGGAAAAAGAAATGAATTCAAAATTTAATCTCTTCAATGTCTTCAATGAGATAAATAAAAAGAAAGAAAGAAACTCTTTCTTCTTCTTTTTCGTTAGCCCTTTAGGTCTATTCCGTTTGAAAAAAAAAGGATTTGCGAAGAAAAAAGATTACAATGATTTCTCTTTGAGATCGCTCTCTTTTTTGTGTATCGTTTTTGGAAACCCCTAATTTCTTTGTCTTTATTTTTCTACATAATAAGGATATATTTATAACGGATAAAAAAAAACAAAAAAGTCATTGCCAAAAAAGTAACAAGAAGAAGAGATGATAATGACTCTCCAAAGCTTCATCACATAAAACACATTGCTCATCAATGTCAGGATCCCAAATATATGTGTGTTGAAAAATAAAACACAGCCTAAACTCCTGTTTAGGCTGTGTTTTATTCGATCGTTGGTAGGAAACCTGTTTTCAGGCCTAAACTCCTTACTCTATATAAGTTTCCACCATTTCAATCTAGCCTCCCGTGGGATAAGGATGTTATACCCATATGATACAAAATAAGATTCGAGAACAAAGGCGTCCTACTGTAGATTATTTCGTGCAACAGAGAGTCTCTGTATCGTATCCCTAGCCTTCAATAAGGCTAACCATTACCATGCCCAATGGAGCTTTCTAGGAATATCCCACGTACATTTTCCTTTGACGTAATAAGTGTGCAACCTCCTCTTCCAGAATCTTTCTTTGTTCAAGGATATTGCCCATACTTGTTTAAAAAGGAGAGCAATATTCCACTCAGCAATGCTTTTCACTCCAAAATCACCTTTTTAGCTTTAATTTAATTAATTAATATTAATATTTCATATTTTTTATTTTTATATTTTATTTTAAATATTATAATTTTAAAATGACTTAATATTTTGCTAAATTTTATTTATAAAATGAATACTACGTTACTTCAAAATTAATTAATTAATTTTAAATCAATATTAAAGTAATGATTTATAAATAAAATTAATGTTATTATAATTATTTCTTTTTTTCAGTTTAAAACTTAATTTCTTAGCTTTAATTTATTTCATATATTAATCAATAAGAATAATTTATTATCGTTATTTATTTTATTTTATTTAAAATATTTAGTTTATTGATTATATTAATATTAAAGTTTTAATTACATTTAATTTTAGTTAATTTTATTTTGAATTTGAGAGGATTTAAATTTTTATCATATATTCAATTTTATAAAAATTTTAATTTCACGTTTAGTTTTAATCATAGTTTCAAAAACCGAGAAAAAAAAAGTTGATTCCATTCCTTCCATGAATGACCTTAGGGGTGACTAAGGAATGAAAAGTGGAGTTTGAGGAGGAATACGATTCCATACGGACTATTCCAATTAGATTTCATTTGCAAACCAAACAAGATTTTCTTATTTTGTGAGAGTACTCCGTTCAATTCTTTGTCTTATTACATCAATTCAAACGCTACATGAGTTTTTCTTACATCAAGAATTACACTATACTCCTTCTGTTCCTCACTAAATGCAACGGTTTGACCTGTATGAAATTTTATGTGTGTTGAATTTTTATTGAATTTAGTGAAAAAAAATGTTCTTTTTTAATGATAGCGGATTTACTGTAGTAGCTAATAGAGGATTCTTTTGTATTCTTTATACAAAATATATGCGATCCCTTTTCAGATACTCATATGTGATGTGATGATTTTAGTTGTAAATTAAGGTTTTCTTGTTCTAATTCTCAATTCCGCATTTTTGAGCAATCATAACAAAAACCCCCAAAATCTAAAATAAAATATGTAACCTAATCTAATCTAATATCTAATACATATCTAATTATCCAAAACCTTCATGTCGAATCATCTATGTTAGGGTTCTACACACTTGGAAACGCGTACCCAATAGAATTATAGAAACAATCATGCATAACCCAAGTTCCGAAAATCAAACATGAAACGAGACATCACAAAACATAACATTTAAGGTGAAAACCCCAAATAAAAATAAAAATAAAAATAAAAATCACACTTGCTAAAAAACGACCATCTTTGATGTGTTTGGGAGTTACAGGATGCATCACAATGCAAACAGACATCCTAGTTTATAGAAAGAGGATTTAAATGAGCAAAAAAGATATTCATCGAAAATAATATCTTCCTAAATATCACTAGATCTAAAATATGTAATCAAGTACTCTCTCCGTTTCAAAATATAGGCAACGGTTGGATCCGACAGACGAATTTATATGTGTGTTGAATTTGTGTGGAATTTGATTAAGAAAGATTTTTTTTCTTATAATGGAGTTTATTATAATAGTTGTGAGAGAAGATAATGGGTGCGTTATAGCAGATTGTGATTGTTTTGATATTTTTTACTCCCTCCTTCTTATATTATAAGCAACATTGCTAATGATTGTGAGAGGATTTAAACGGCAGCGTTTGCCGTCTTAATGATGTCAAAAAATTATGTCATTGGCGTCAGATTGATGTATATAACTATAAATTATCGATAATATTTAACGATAATTTTGCAAAAAATGGTGTTTGATTGTCCCGCGATACGAGTCAAACTTATCTCAACAAATGTGATTCTAAAATCGTTTCTTATAATTCAAAATAGAGGGAGTATGTGAAAAGGTTACTAAATATGGTATATTGTATATATTTTGGGACGGTCCAAATAGATAAGTGTTACTTATATTATGGAATGAATGGAGTATTATATATGATTTCAAGAAAAAGATGTTTTTTTTATTCTTGAGCCTTATGGCCTCTAATAGTTAGGCTATCAATATTATAAGCCCATAAATGAAAACCTTTGTCATGGTCCATTGAGTGCTTTTCTAATACATATTTCATCATTTTTTTTTATCTTTTCACCTTCCTTTTCATCATCTAATCTAAACAAAATACTCCCTCCATCCCGAATCAAATTAAATAGTTTGACCCGACATGAGATTTTATATAAGGGTTGAATTTGATTAGCATATTGTATTTTTTTATGATAGTGAGGTAGGGGGGAGGGGGTGAGATTATGGGAAAGTATATATGTGAGAGAATGTCAGAGAAGTTAGTTGGGTGAGGGGAGATAGTGTCACTATAAAAATGAATGAAATCAGCTACACCCCATTTCAATTGTAAATCCGTCGCAAAATTATTTAGACTAACTTATGATTGGAATGAGGTGTAGCTAATTGTTTAGTCGCAAAATGAAATTTGGGACACTTTGGTCCCTGCCTTGCGATAGGTCTGTCACAAACTTGTGACTGATAATTAATCAGTCCCTAAATGTTTTCCGTTGAACTTAGTGACTGATCTTTTCCGGTCACAAATTTGCGATAGCTCTGTCTGTCACTACGTTTGTGATAGTTCTCTCGCAAATTGACAATGCATCTTCCGCTAAGGTGCGACAAAAACTGAATGTTTGTCACAAGACCTTATTTCCTGGGAGGAAAGGTTTATGATTGCGAAAAGGTTTACGATTGCGACAAAGTCCGTTACAAATTTGCGACGAATAAACCAGGATCTGTTGCAAACCTGAAAAATTGGAAAACAAATAGTTGAAATCACCCTGTACCTAGTATATACATACAACCCAAACTACATGTTTTGGACTGGAAAAACCATCATCCAATACGAAAAAAAAGTCATCAAACGTATTCAACTCGAATAGCAATCCAAAGTACATAAACTTTCCACCAAAATACATAAAATGTCATTCATGAAATTAAAAAAATGTTATGATGGGATACTAAAATACGCTAGTCTCCACCCCTACGCCTAGTGGTGATGGTGGATCCTGGGGATGATGCGAAGGTAGATCAAGTGGATTGCTACCGCACTAAGTGAGCTAGTGCGCCAAGCGTTCCACCACCTGTGTAAGAGCCTCAATCATCGCAACCAAGGTCACATTGGTCTCCTCCAGTGGGGCGACTAGACTGTTGTCGACAGACGGTCTACTACGCAAAGACAGACAGCCTCCACTGAAATCCAAAGGCCTTTTTTTATTAAACATGTTTAATTCAATATTAATTTGATTTCAAATAAGGAAATAAAACAAGTGTTACATATATTTTGGGACGGCAAAAAAAAAAGCATTGCATTTAATATGGGACGGAGGGAGTAATACAGAATAAGCTTAGGTTTTGATGATCGATCCTAAGTGCACTATATTATAAACTTGATTTACAATCCCTTTTCATTTTAATTTGATTGATCATAGCCCTCACATACATTGAATCAATCAAGTTATCATATTTTGTTATCTGATGACGATAAATAAAATTGATGGAATTCATTTATGAGAATAATGCTAAAAAAAGTCGTCATCATTAGAAACAAGAAACGATGGTTGGTCTTTTGGAGTGGGGTCCATTTGATGAAAAAGTTAAATCATTCTCTTCTTACATTTTGTACGTAAGTATTTTTCATCTTCTCTCCTTTTTTTCCTTTTGTCCAATTTGTTCTTTTTTCTCTATGTTTGTTAGATCTTAATTTGTTTTATTTTTTTCTTTTTCAATTCGAATAGAAACAAGTTGGTTTTGTCAAAGCAAGAAACGGTGAGCACCGTTTCATCCGTATTCACTTCATGTATTATATATATGCAATTTTCAACATAAAGCAGGTCATGTGTAATTGGTAAATTTATTATCTTATATATTATAAAATCTTCATAAATAGCAACAATCACTTTCTTGTTTTTTTATTAAAATAAACTAAGTATATAATGCTTAGGAATAGACAATACTCCAAGACAATCAATATTCTAATCTAAGTAATTTTCATTACTTTATGTATCATAAGTTCCTTTTTTAAAAGAAAATCGCAAAAGATTTCTCTTTGGTCAACCGAATAACCCATAAAGCCGGATGACCTTTTAAATCAGTTTTCGCTGAAAGGCTCACCACCACAAAGTAACTCGGCACTCAACAGATTTTGCTTCCCTGACCTCTCCTCTCATTAGAAAAGTTGGCTGAATCGCTTACCAGAGGTGGGGATGACCCCCTATATATCGTAAGTGTTTATTTTTAAGGAAATCCCGAAAGATTTCCCTTGGTTACCCGAATAGCCCTCAAACCCGAAGGACCCTTTAAGGTCTAGTAAATCTAATAATTATATATATTTGCTCAAACAATTTTTAAGATTCGAGTTTCAACCTAGAGGGGGGTGAATAGGTTGTTTAAAACTTTAATGGTCTTTTTATGCAGAATACTAATTTTGTACAGACTATTGCTCTATGAAGACTACTCAGGTAGTCTGCAGATAACAATTGGTAGGTTGTAGTAGAGATTGGTAACTCTTTGAGTTTATCTCTTTTTGGCTATGATGATTTATTAGAAGCAATTCTAAATATCAATGTAATGAAAACAATAAATAGACACACTATTTATACTGATTCAGACACTCGATATCAAATGATGATCGAGAGCTTAGTCCAGTCTTCCCTTGATGACTAGTGTAGTGAAGCCAAGAGGTAAGTATCACTATCTTCTTGTTTGAGCTTACAAGAAACTTTCTTTTTACAAGTTATCTAACTTGTATGAAAGACAAAGAACCTAGATGTTTTGCATAAATCCAAATTCTGCACTCTGTTGCAAGACTTTGTTCTTCTACAGACTAGTGACACTTTCAACTGTATCTTCACGATTTAGCTTTCTTCAGTAATCTCTGAATTGCTGGATTGCTTTACACTCTTTGCTTTTCAATCCACGTTCAACAGATCTACTCAATAAGTCTCACTGGTTTCCTTTTAAAGGCTCAAGAAATGAACCTCTAAGCAGACAGTGCACTGTTTCTGAAATGACACTTTGCCATTAGTGTTCCCCACCATCTCGTTCTTAATGCTGGCATTCCACTATCTCCAGAATTTGTGTCGTTGCTACTTTAACTCAAATCCTCACTTAACTGACTTCAAATCTCTGACCCCACCCTGACAATCACCTCTGCTGTAATCTAGTCTGTCGCAACTTCTAGTCTACACCCAGTCTCTGTTACAACCCTAGTCTGCATCGCATACTGCAACCCTAGTGTGCATCCAGTTTCTATTGTAACCCTTGTCTTCACTCAAATCTGACTCAATTCATGCCTTGTCATGTTGGTCCTCGTCTACAAGCTCAGTCCTTCATCCTGAAGCTTTTGAGTTCTTTTGTTGCTTATCAATGCACTAGTTGTTTATCCAAAATCCTCTGTAGTAGTATGCATCTGGTGGCTTGTATGATCTTCATTCATTTACAACCATCTGTTCACTGGCATCTGACCTAGACTGCAACTTCCTACTTGACTTCTAGCCTAAAGATACTAACTACATTATAACTAATACATCTAAGTTTTCTTACATCATATACAAATGGAGGGATTACACATTCCTATCATAATTCAAACTCCGCATCTAACAATTCTCTCACTTAGAGACTGAATCATAGGAACCACATCGCCTATTGAACATAAACACATCATCCAAGATTTCATCATCGCGATCACGTCTCACAACTAAACATCGAGACCAATTAATGCCATATCAAACCTTAATTCTTTATCAATCATCACATCTTCAATTGGCTTCTTTACAAACCACTTGACCTTACATCTTCCACTACCTGCATGTCCTTCCTTCGCGATTCGAGTTGACTTCTTTACCAGGGATCTCAACCTATCCTTCGTCTTGAACTCTTACTCGATCAAAACACCATGAGAACAACTAGGCACATATTCACTCGGTTTCAACAAGTATAATGATGGAGAATTTAGTTGAACTACTATAGACATCTTTCTAGACTTCATCAATTCATAAGTTGGAGAACTATGCTTCAGTTGCAAAATGTCCTCTAGACTACCATGCGCCCTCTCACTCAAGAACATGTCCTTGCCACCATTCAGCTCGAATTTTACACGCTTTCTCATCAGCTTCAGATGAGATGTACTAGATTTTACTACTACGTCTGTTCCTCCAGAATTCTAATTTTCTATTTTTTTTTTCCCTTGAGGGGATCATGATTTAATTTGTGATGTTAGACTCTTAATATTTATTGGAATTTTAACCATGTTCTTGCAGTTATTGTTGAATAAATTGTAGTTGATTTTTTCTCAGAAAGATAGTTTCCAAGAATAAGATAGTCATTTATTGTTGTGGCATTTGTCGCTCTTCGTCTTGGTTTCTTGTATGTTTGTATATGCTGTCCTTTTTGGACTATCTGTCTGATATATGTTTCCATGTGTTTGATAGGCAATTTCATAGCAGTGAGCTCAATGGAACCTGCAATTGAAATTTGGGACCTTGATGTGGTGTGTCATGACTCATAACATTCTACATTTTGTTCGAAGCTGTTTGATGGAATTATTAAGAAAGATATGGTTTACTGATTCCTCTGATTGATGAGGTTCAACCTTGTTTGATACTGGGTGGCATTTCAAAGCGAAATAAAGAGGGAAAGAAGGTAAGGCAACTAAAAGCCTAAAACTCTACAGCATTGGGGGTGGCATTTCACCTGCTGAATTATTCCTGTCTCAGAAACGAATCAAGTATAAAGAGGGCAGCCATAGAGATTCCGTGCTTGGTTTGGCTTGGAACAAAGAGTTCAGGTTTATTGATTTCTTTTCATAATGTCCTTTCTCTACTTATGTTCATCTTAAATAATTTTGGCCCTGGTTCTTTTCTTTCACAACATGTGATGGTTTCTGTTATTCCCATGCAGGAATATACTTGCTAGTGCTAGTGGTGATAAACTCGTTAAGATATGGGATGCTGCTTCTGGAAAATGCAACATAACCATGGAACATCATACAGACAAGGTAAAGTCAAAACCTTGCAATATATATTTTCCATGGGTATTATTATGAATCTGGGCCTTCGAAATACATTTTCCAAGATTTTAAATTAGAGGGAAGATTTGTGTATCTTTCTTATGTCCCCAAGGTATAAATTTCTGCAGGTTCAAGCAGTCGCTTGGAATCCTCATGCACCTGAAGTTCTTCTTAGAGGATCTTTCGATCATTCGGTGGTTATGGTAATTATGTCCTTTTATGGTTAGGCTCATGTAGTCATTTCCTAGTTGGTTTCCTGTCACATGGATGAATGCATTTATCTAAAGCCAAGTGTGCCACACTGCCACCTTATCATTTCATCGAAACTGTATCATTTTTTCATGTTCTAGACTAGAATGTGTGAAAGGTTGGTTCCTCCATCCACCCGCCAATTTGTCCAAGAGTATCACAGGACTCTTTCTTACTTATAATGACCTTTGCTAGGATTAAGCACTTAAAAAAAAAACAGACATTGATATCAGGTTGGAAATCCGTTGTATTGTCTTAGTGATATTTCTAGAAGAAGAGTTTGACCTTGAACCAGCCACTTCATCCAAGTATTTCTTGGACATTTTCCGATTCTCGTCTTAACCAATCAATCAGTTTGTAAGTTAAGACTATGCACATCAATCCCTACCAAACTCCAGTCTGAGTGGGATCTTTGTGGCAGACTAAAGGGGCCACAATCTTTACATGCGCATCAACTCAACAAAAACTGACAGAAAATATTCCCAAGGAGCCCCTACATTTTGATGAGAAGGATGCAGAAGCCAGATTGTTCTTGCGGATGTATGTTTGAGACTTCGATCTCATGGTGGTTTGATTTATTGGATCGCAGCTTAGAATTTTTTTTCCCAGTGCTGTGATGCTGTCTTATGAATATATATCCTGCTTGAGTGCTTTCTATATAGTTAATAGGGTGTACGTTTTTTTTTCTCAACTTTATTTTATTTTATTTTTCTTTCTTCTTTTCATTTTTTCTCTTTGTTCTATTTGGGAGAGGGAGTGGGGTTGGGGTTGAGTATGAGAAGCTTGTATGTTTGCTGGTTTGGTTGGGAACTCTATCAAAAGTCCGAACTTATGATAATAGATCTATTATATTATTTGTATTTCAACACTCCGTCTCACGTGAAAACTCATTTGGCTTTGCGTGGATAATAAACTGACCCAACAAACCAAGTGTCACACAAACATCATAAACACAAATACAACAATTATGAGTTTTAGGATTCGAACTCACGTCTCACTGTCACACCTGTTCTGATACCATGTTAAGAAAGCAACTCTACTAAAAGTCCAAACATATGGTAATAGATTAATTATATTATTTATATCTCAACAGTGGATAAAGTAATTCCTGATTGCATTGCAGAAAGATGTAAGGAAACCTTCCCACTCAGGATATAAATGGCAATCCCTGCTGATGTTAAGAGCTTGGTTTGGGATCCACATACAGAGTACTCTTTCCTTGTAGGTTCTTTTATTTTTGTTCTTCTTTATATTTGGTTTATTGCTATGCTTGATGAACAATACACAAATAGAGTGAGAGTTCCATGACGGAGTAAGTTCTGTTTTTAGCCAATTCCAGGTATTGGCCTCGAGGTTTTGCTGTAGTATCATGTCCTCATCTTCTTTTTTCCTCTATTTGGGAGATTCAATCTCTTGCATGTGAAATTTTCCAGGTGAGTCTAGAAAATGGCACTGTTCAAGGATTCGATATTCGTGCTGCTAGTTCAAATTCAGGTTCAGAGTCGAAGCCATCATTTACTCTCCATGCACACGACGAAGCTGTTTGCTCCATCTCCTACAGTCCTGCAGTTCCCAATGTAACATAGCTGCTCATTGTATGACCATATGATTACATCTGCTGCTCAGACCTAATTGTGCTCTGTATCTTGATTCAGCTACTTGCCACAGGTTCCATGGATAAGATGGTGAAGTTATGGGATTTGTCGAATAATCAACCTTCATGTGTTTCCTCTAGAAATCCTAAAGCGGTAAGATTAGTGCACTCTATTCCAAAGTTTATATCGACTGGGAGTCTGGGACTCAGCGTAGCGAAAAGAGATGTTATGATTTGCTATGTCGACATTGGGAAATATAGGATTTCAGATTTCTTCATCTATCAATGCTTCATCTTTTTTTGATGTCGGCTTCCAGGGTGCGATCTTCTTGGTATCATTCTCAGAGGAGTCCGTTTGTGCTTGCTATTGGAGGCTCCCAAGGAAGTTTGGAGGTGAGTTGAGAGATGGACCTTTATTTTCTCCATGTACAATCCATTTTTTGTGCGCTCCAAAGCTTACTGGATAATTCCAGCCTCATAGATCGAAATGTGTCGCTACACTTGTATGCCTTGTTGTGATAGATTGGGTTGCTGCCAATGTGACTGAAAAGTGAGATTTGTTGACAATGACAGGTATGGGACACATTATCCAACGCTGCAGTTGCTCAAAGATATAGCCGATTCAGTAGCAAGAGCACGACCAACTTCGTGGTATAAATCGGCTGGAATTTTATGGTCGCGCCAACTGCAAAATTTTGTTTATGTCTTCTGAAAGACTGAACTTGTGTAACTTATATGTTGGGGATTGTTTGAGAGGATGATGGACTAATATAATTATCAAAATGTTGTACACCGGTTAAGATAATGTCTACTTTTTTATCCCGACCCAGGAAGCTGATAGCAAGAGAAGCCAATGTGAGTACTTATCCTTGGTTCATTGGTAGAAGCCAATGTGAGTATACTAAAGAATTGGACTGTGTCTGGTTATCTAAAACATCTGGAACCATTGCTTGCCGGATCCCAGCTCCATGAGTTGGATCAGATCAAGTTCAGTAAAGCAAACATGTACCCTATTTGTTTTCCCAATAGTTGGTCAAGTAACAGAAAGGATTCTATTTATCGGTACATCATTATGGATTGGATTAGTCTTCCTTGTGGTTATCCTTAATTCTCTCATCTCTCGAACCTATTTGTTTGTCCTAGATCCAAAACGTAAATGATCCCTCCCTCTCGATCTTTTTTGTTTTCCTTTTTTCATTTTGGAGAACTTCTATTGAATTAAAATGTCTTTCACAATTTTATATATAAAAAAAAAGTCTTTCACAATCCGAAAAAATTAGACTGTTTAAATTTATCAAGCAAACATGTAGCACCTCCATAACTATTTCATTCCCAATGTGTGGTTCTAGTTATTTTCAAACCATGAACTGAAATTTCATGATTTGAAAATAAAAAGTGGAATAAAATATTATGTAAGCTCTTACACTCTTATCAAGGTATAGAGCGCAACATCCCCTCAATTATTCATCAATGACAAATGATTCTGTATAAATCATGAATACGATTGAATGTATAATTTTAAATTTGACTAGTCACTTAGCACCGCTCAATAGGATTAAACTACATATTTTTTTCTTGTAGGGTGTGCTTTTTTTGAGGATTAAATGAAAAGAGTAAGACTAATAGTTGTATTTAACTTCTTATCTCATGTTCGTTTGATTTTTACTTTATTTTTTAAGATATTTGGAAAGATGCCTCATCTAACTAATTTAATCTCATATGAGTGATTAATTACTGAGAAAGGAGAGTTGCCATTATTATTCTCACAAAGAACAAATCCAGAAACTAAAACTCTTTCTCTAACACATAAATTACGATATATTATTAAATATGGATATCTCACATAAATTACGATATTTTTTTAAATTACAAAGTTTTAAAGTGTAGAAGTCTTAAATACCTCTATTTTATATCCCTTCTGTTCCAGATAAATTGTGACATATTACTAAAAATGGATGTCCCACATAAATTGCAACATTTCTAGATTGACAACTTTTGAATGTATAAAAATTCTTAATATCCATATTTTATATCACATTATCTTATTTATTATTATTTTTCTCTCTCCACCGATTCACCATTTTTCCTTATTTTTACTCACCAACACATAACGATGTTTTCGTCTATTACACCAAAATCAATGACTTTATTAATAATTGTGTCAAAATAATTTCTCATAATTTATATAGGACGGAAGGATTATCACATGATTTTTTTCATCATTATTATTTTTTTATTTTTTCTTATCATTATATAAAGATATTTTTATCTAATGCTACAAAATCAATGAATTTTATAATTATCGCGTAAAATGAATTTTTTATAATTTATATGAAAAAAAAGGATGAATTATTCTTGCCAATTCTATTATTCAAACAAAGACGTCCATGATGGGAGAGATGGCACAATATACGGCAAAGAACAGGGAGAAGTTGGAAGCACAGGTTTTGTTTTGGCTGGTCACAACTCACAAAGAAAGTTGTAAACTCGCAGACAAAACCCTCTACTATACTCTACTCCGCCCTGGCTTGCTCGGAGCAATCGAACTTGTCGCTCAACCATGGTGCTATCGAACAAGAAGCTCAAGCAAAAGCGAAGAGCCGACCTCCTCGCCACCAATGCCTCAAATACCATTTCCAATAATGCCCAAACCGAAGATGATTCCACTACGACGACCCAGAGGAAACCTGGGCTGGCCAAGAGGGAAAAACGAAGAGTGAATAAGAGGAAGACAGGTGTTGTGGATGAAATCAATGGAGAAAAGAGGGGTTCCCAGAAAGGGAAAGACGGAAAGGGAGATGAGGTAAAGAGTGGGATTGATGGTGATAATTTTAAGGGTAAGAAGAGGAAGAGAGGGGATGAGGGCGACGACGCGGAGGATAGTGATGTGAGGGTGAAGAGGAAGGAGAATAAGAAGAAGAAGAAGAAGAAGGAAAAGCGGCGTGACGGTGACAGAGACATTGGGGTAAATGAGGGTTTGGGGAATGAGAGTCAGAGTAAGAAGAAGGTGAAGAAGAAGAAGGCGAAGAAGAAGGAGGAGGGGCAGAAGATAGGGGGAATGCTTTCGGAAGCGGCATTTGAACCTGTTGGGGAGAAGATTGAGGAGACGAATTGTGATGGGTAAGAATTGGTATCGATTTGTTCACTTGGTTCATTGTGCTTCTGCTTCTTAACAGAAAATAGTCACTTGTTGTTTCTGCTATCTATTTGTATGCTCAATTATTTACTGGCTTTGTGCTTATACAGTATGACTGAGTTTGAGAAAAATTTGCTGAAGTTTCCATGGGAATTGAAGAACTTTGTTTTTTATTAGGATATGGGGAGGAAAAGGCTACCAGGAAATGTGACCTCCTTACGCTTTTGCTTGGGCCTATGTTCTGATAACTCAATTATTGGAGAATACATAATTGGTGGTACTTGTGGTGGATGAAACAATCGGGATCAATGTGCAATACATGTATTGATCATCGGTTGACAATGTTTTTCTTGGAATTTCTGAATGTCTTTAGGGTATTGAACCTTTTGTCAGTTCTTTGGGGCTCCTTATGTCTGTAAGTTTAAATAAGAAAACGATTCCCTCCTGTATTTGTTTGCTCTTATGGTGTTTGAAGCAATGCGATAACTTCTTAGTGAGTAGTGCAAGTGCTGAATTGAAAAACTTGTGAAAGCTGAAACACAGTGATCCGTCTTCATAATTTTAGAACTAAGAAATCTACAAGAAATAGTGCAAGTTTGTAAGGAGACTATTGTTTGTCTGAGATGCCAATTAATGTGTATTGCCTTCTAGTCAATTACCCGTCCATTTTATTGGTTGTTTGAACGTCTTTTCATCCGCTGGTCCTGCAGTATTCTATCTAGGGAAATCATCAACAAGGTTTATGTTGGTGGAATTCCCTATTATTCTACAGAGGATGATATTCGAAGTTTCTTTGATCATTGTGGTACAATAACTATAGTTGATTGCATGAAGTTTACTGAGAGTGGGAAATTCAGAGGTATTGCCATTATCAGCTTTAAGGTACATTTTCTTTTCTTTTCTATTACGAAATTCTAATGCTGTTTGGTTCCAAAATTGAATGATACTTTTGATATTATATATGTCGTGCTAGTTCTGTTACTCTTATGCTGTTGTGGTGATATCTGGCTGTAAGTAACTTAGTGTTTGTTGAGGGACCTTATCTTGCAAAGACTTGGGTTGTAGAAATAAACTTATGCTGTATTCTACCTTATGTGCTTGCCATTATTGTTACACTGCTAAATGGTAGCAATTTTGACAGAGAAATGCTGATATAAGTTATAACTTCTTAATTCTCACATAGTCTACCTTGTCCTATAACTGTGAGTTAAACATTGAGTCATTGAACAGAATACCATAGAACTATAGGGATGTGAAACTACATATTATTAATGTGCAAAGTTGTCATGCTTGAGAGTTTTACCACATCACACATGTTATAATAGATTGTGTAAGATAATTACTAAATATGTTGGCCGAAAGCATGCTCTTCGATATTTTGGTAGTGTTATCAAAGGCGGCCTCCTTTGCCATTAGATCATCACCTAGGTGCTTGGCCAAGCATCTAGACAATCGTCGCCGAATCTTTTATTCTTAAATGATAGACAAACCTTTTATTCCTTTTTCCTGATTTTTTCCATGAATATTTAATTTGTTTTTCTTCTCTCTTCTGAGTTCTGTGGCTGACTATGAGTCACTAATTCGATAGTTTATTTATTTTTTCTATTAAGAACTAAATTGTACAAACCAAGTCTTTATCCCATTACTTTTGTATGCTATATGGATTGGATGACATTATTATCCACTGTGTCTTGTATTTTGTTCTTCGTGACATGATGATATTCCATATCATATCGAAACATGGAAAATGATGAAGGAAATGTTTGATTGTACACATTCATCAACTTGCAGTATAGATTTTTCGACTTACAATATAAAATTGTCAACATATAGTATTTGCAGCAGTTTCTAAGCTACCCTTTGTACCATACATGGATTTTCCATACATATATATATATATCGAGAAAAGGGGGCTAAAGTACCAATAGCCATCTTGGCTAAAGGCACTTTTAAATATAAGATAATCGATGTCGTTTATCATCAACTATAAAAACTATAAAAAAAAGATATTGGAATTATTCCAATTTTTGTTAGCATATTTTTCTGGAGTAGATGATCACATCTAAGGTCCGGATTGTTGAGAAACGATGTTCATCATTGTGTTTAAGGAGCACCTTTAGCTATCTTGGCTAAATGTATTTTAATCCCTTTAAGCCATATATATATATATATGTATATTGTTCCCGTGTAGAATTTTTTTTCCTTTTTGATAGAATCCGTTGCAGGGCACTACAAATTAAAATAAATGTACTACTTCACACCACATTATTATAATAATAATGTGGAAGTGATGAGCGCGAGTCGATTTCACAGAGAATAGCCTTTTCAGTTTTTTATGAATTAAATTGTCGAACTACTTAACTTCCTTTAATAAACGTTTTTTTGGGAGGGGGGGGGGTCGATTGTAACAAGAATAAAATGAGAAGAAACAACATAACTAAAGATTTTTATTTTTGTTTTAAAGATGTTTTTATCAAAGTTGATAAAGTGTATGGCGATCGTAGTTATCACAGTTCATGGATTCAATCATTGATTAGCATTTTCATTTCATGTTTATTTATGATAGGTGCTTGTAATAAAACTCGACAAAAAGAGAGTTGTCGATTAAACTATTGGTTATCATAAAGCATGACATAAACAAACTAACACATTTATTCTATGTCCAAAAGAGTGTGTAACATAAACTAAACATGTTGCATTTTGATTCTTTCTCTAACACCTCATAATATAACTTAACATAGATTAGTCTCATATCATGTTCATCTTCATGCGATTATAGGTTAACAAAAAAAAAAGAATGTCATTAACCTGTAAACTTGCTACAAACATCAACTAAAAGAGAATGGCTTAACTGCATACATGCTTCTTCTATGTACTAATGTGATCAATCAAGATAAATAGAATAGGCAATTATAAATAAATCAACGCATGAATATGATATCACAAATCTCGAACATGAAATTAATAAACACGAAAATCATGTCTCATTAGAATCCATGAAAGAGATCTAACTATTTCGTCATACTAAAGTCTTACGCTATCATAGTCATGAATAGAGCATAAATCCAACAATCAATGATAATTGGTTTACAAATACATACAATCCACAATGATGATGATCCAACAGAGCGTTGATTGGAGTCGTCTGAGATATCCTCTCGTCAATGGTGTGAAGGGAAGACCAATCCGACACCGTTCCGGCCTTGTCTTTGGTGAAAAACCTGATAAAAAGTTGTCCCCTTTTCATTCGTTGAGAGTGATTATATATAGGAAATGCAAAATAATCGAGATCCCATAAAAATAGCAAGATAAGATTATGTTGTTTTTTAGGGGCGCACGACCCATGCGTAAGTGGCACGGCCCGTGCGTAAGTCTCCATAGTTCGTGCTTAGAGAACTTCACAAAGCATTTGGCACGGCCTGTGCTCAACAAGCATGGCCCATGCTCACTCAAAAACTGGTATATTTTAATTTTAAAGCTCCAAAAAGTGGTAGACACGTCTCATCTTATTTATGATCAACCAGAACTTCAGAAAATCAGCTTTAACACGCAACTTACCACGAAAAATCACGCGATACTTTTCATTCTTGTAATAAAAATAGAAAATACGATAGTATCGACACTCTAACAATAAAAAGAACTAAAATGACTCAAAGTAAGACAAAAAATAAACAAAAACACATAACTAAAACTAAGAAAATTATATATGTTTCTACATGCATCACTTTTTTGAAAGGTAATGTAGTATTTTTATTTTTTTCAACCAAATGAAGAAGATGTGGGTGGGGAAGTTATTGACAGTTACTTCTAAAAAAAAAAAGGAGTTGATGAAAAAAAGAAGAAGCTTAGGACATACCAAATGGGAAATAAGTTAATGGAAGTGTACTTGATGGGAATTATGCCTATAAAAGAGGAATATGAGTTCTTACTTGAGCAAATATCAATAGTATGTTTTCCCCATTTATACATTTTTAAAAACATGTATAATCAATTAATCATTGGGTGATGATCTACCTTCACTGTTGGATATTTATCCAACCGATTACCATTTGATCCTCCAACCAATGGACATCAATTTTTGTTTTGTAAAAAATCTTTCATTTGTTCCTGCTATGAGAGGATTCTCTTTTCAAAATTTGAAACTCATGCATCCACTCGTTTAGGGACTGTTTGATATTGCTGTCAAAATTGGGAAAATCAAAATTAGAAATAGAAACAAAAAACAGTAGTGAAAACCAAAATCATATTTTCAAATTGAATGATTTTTTATAAAAGGAAGTTTGAATACTGTTTTGATGAAACATGAAACGGAAACAAAAAATCATTTTTTGTGATTTTTTATTTTCTGCTTCTGTTTTATTCGTTTAAGAAACAGAAAATAGAAAGTGATGCCAAACGATTCTATTTCATCAGCTAGTGAAACGAAAACAGAAAACAAGAATTAACAACGATACCAAACAGGCCTAACATTGGATGTTGATCATTCACCATAATTATATCTTATATATTTCTACCTAGTTTTATGAGTATTCTCCTCAGGTCATCGTCTAACGGCCTTGGCCATCACCTAAAGCTTTTAAAGGTCCTGTCGCCTGACTCTGCCTAGGGCTTTTGACAACTAGACATCATTAGAAGGTAGCAAAGGCTTTGGAGGAAGGAGGTTGTCACATTGATACATAAGAGAGGAGGTGGCATGGTTAATTGGATCACAAGCTATGCATTATTGGCTCCTTTATAATTCTTGAAATATGTCTTGATTTCATTACAAAGAATATGATGCTAACTTCAAAAATATTAGGGTGGAACTTTGAGGTATCATCAAGATTGATTGGTGATCAGAAGTTGGCTAGATAAATAGTTTAGAATATTAGTTGTTGTAGAAGTGTACAAGGGTGAATTAGAGATATTTGTTATTCTCTTCGTCTCATAAAGAATGCAACACTTTGATTTGGAGCTGAAATTTATGTGTGTTTATTTTTTCGAAATGACTTATTTGCCCTGTGATTTTGTGAGAGAGGATTGCAAAAAAAAAAAAAAAAGAGGATACAAAATAGTGGAATGAGTTAATGTGATATAATGCAAAAATTAGGGGTGTTGGTAGTTTTATAGAAAAATATTTTCAAATATAGAAGTGTTGTATTTTTTTGTGGGACAAAGGTAGTATATAAAATCAGATATCAATTCCAATCAAGCTTCTTTGTTCATCTACGTCTTTTGTTTTAGTTTTAAAAACGTTCAAAAATATAATTAGCAGTGTTCTAAAAATCGATCTAAGCGATCGATTAGTTGACTATCTGGATGGAATTGTGCCTCCATCGTCCTAGGAATGCCTAATCGGTTCATCTAGGTAGTCCGGATGATTAGTCGATCGCCTAGACTCGCCTAGGTCCGCCTAGACCCACCTAGAAATGTCTAGAAAAATTCATCAATTTTTTTTAACAATAATCATATCATAAAAAAACATCAAAAAGAAAATGAAATGATTAGGTCAACACTCAAGTATTGCATTCTTAGTTCACAGTCCTTTCCAGATTCTTGAATCAAAGGTGCGAATTTCATGTCCCTTGTATATTTGTGGACTCTGAGTTGTTTCATAGGGATATTCTTTCTCTTTCAGGATTTATTGAATGATTTAGTTCTTGATTGACCTACAAGTGCTTTATATGTGTGAGTAAGTGACAATGTGCACATACTATATTGCTTACATATGTTTAACCTTAATATCTATGTGGCCGCCTAGACAAACCTCCTAGAAATCCGATTAAGCTTCGCCTAGCCACCTAGTCTCTCGATGGTGGTCTGACCGCCTAGGTCCGCCTAACGATTTTTAGAACCTTGTTAATTAGCAATTTTCCGCGGCCGACCCAATAGAATGTGACGAGTGTCCATATCCACCATATCACAAATAACTTCTGCTAAACAGTGCTTCCCAATGGAAATGGGAACGTGACACACCTTTGTTACTTTCTTTGTGGGCCCCTTCTTGATCAACCCAATCGAATAAGTGGTAGGATTGTGGTTCTGTCTTCAACTGTAGATGATTTACGAGCACTCTAGAAATGAGATTATCACAATTCCCATTGTCAATGATCAGCTTGCACGCTTTGTTTAGAACAGAGCACTTGGAGCGAAAGATTTAATGATGTTGGGAGTTATCAGCTTGCTTCGGAGTCAGGAGCACCTTTTGTACCACACATGACACATCTTCATCTTTAACTTCTGCATACTCTTCGCCTTCCCTCTGATCATATGTCTCCTCCAAATGATTAGCTTCTTCTCTCTCCACAAGGCCTACTGGTCGTCGTTGCGGGCAATTGTTGGAATGATGTCCTGGTGCCCCAAAACGATAACACTTGTTGATCGTTGGATTAGCGTATGGATTTGAAGAAGCGGTTCGGCCTTCTCTGGACTTGACATTGTGCCTTGAGCTTGATGTCCCCTTAGTAACATTGCATGCAAGTTCAGAGGCCGTTTTAACGACGGTACTAATTGTAGTAGCTATCGTAGTGCCAGTCGCAACACTTTCTGTGGCTGTAGAAGAGCTCCGATAAACCTCCTTACCTTATCTTCTTATAGTTGGACCTCCTTCATTAACTTCACTGCCTTCAATGCCATAATATGGACTTCCTCCAACGTGAAAATCGTTCGAAGTCCCATGCGCTCCTAAATCTGAACTTGAGACCATTATGTACCGTGAAACTTGTAGCTCCTCTGTATCGCTTAGGTGTTGCTTGCATTGGTTCGGTTGCCTTTAAGTAAATTCTAATATGCAACAAACAACCTTTACTGATAATCGGGGGTAAGAAACGCCCAAAGAATCCTCTCTTCATCTTTGCTCATCAGCGAGTGGGCTGCTTTCCTTGACGATGCCTCGAGTTTTGGAATTGATCCCACCAAGCTACAGCGCCACCCTTCAACTTATAGGCAACTATAAGACTTGCTTCTCATCAGGAATGCCGAACATCTCAAAAAATTTCTCCACCTCATAGATCTAATCGAGGAATGTCTCATTATCCAAGTTTCCAGAGAGACTCGGGAGATCAACCTTTTATTCGATATTCATATTTGCCTTCGTAGTCAAAATTTCGTCCTCTATCTTGACGAAAGTTATGGTGGAGTCCTCCCGGTTCACGCAACCCCACACGATCTTCTTGTTGCAATATAGATTCTTCATCATTTTCGTCGCTGGAATCAACCATATGGTGACGGTTCCCTTGTCGCAAGTTACTAGGCCTATGTTGATACACCTGGACAACCGACGGCAAATTAGGGCCCGTTTGGTTTGCGGCTGGACCCGCAAGAACTGCTAGAGGTTGGCGATTGTTGGCGTCTATATCCATGTTGTTTGCCCTTATCTCTTCGTCTATACATTACCGTATAGGAACATGTGCTCTGTCAAGACTCGTAGTTGCTCTTGGAAAGCTCAATTCGAGTCTTGAATTTGTCGAGATAGTTGATCAACGATCGTCCAAAGATCAATCTGGTCGTTCGCGATAGGGCCGATTGCATACCAGAACCCGCTCTGATAACAAATGACGCAGTCAGAAGGATATCGCTCCTACGCTGGCATAGCTTACACACAAGCTAGGAAAAGATAGAAGTTGCGAAGTTGCAACAAAAAAGAATACTTGCTATTTCTTGTTTGATGCCTCCACCACCAACACATACATCCCTATTTATAGGCTAAGAAATACATAGGGGATAATTAAATAGGTACATGCACAAAATGATACATGCACCTAAGAAATTCATACACAAAGATAAAGATGCACCCAAGAAGTGCATGCATAAAAAAAATACATGCACCAAGAAGGTACAAGTTTATGCATCAGTTCCTACGTCACTTACACAAAAATATAACACTATAAAAACCAAATATGCGATCACTACACTCAAGTTTCAGAGTCAAACCACAATATTCAATGATCCTCCTCAACAACCAACCCAAAGCCCCATCTTCGGTACTCAAAAGGGTTATCGATGCTATAGTACTACGCTAAAATGGTATTTTATATCACTTGATGTTATCTTTATGGAGTCTATATTATACTACCTAGATTCTATTAGTGTTGGTAATCCTCCACTCCTATCTCATCTGTCTATTATGGAATACTCTGAAACTTCGAACATTTCTTCTTCACTTTCTGAGAGTGATAGGATTCCGACACCTCATGGGCCAATGATTACTCAGGTATACACTCAAAGGGGGTAAGAATCTTCAGTTTAATACTAACTCTGTTCAGACTATGCAGGGTCATGAATATTGTGCGTCTCCTACACCTGCACCCCCACAAAATTCTGAACCTGAATAACCGCTGTGCTTCCACTAAATTCTGATCCTGTACCACCGCCTTAACCACCACCTTAACTACCTCCCCCTCCAACCTTGACCTTCCCATTGCTATCCGAAAAGACCAACGTCACTGTTCCAGTACTAGGTATTCAGTTCACCAATTTTGTCGCTACTCGGCCTTATCTGTTGGCCAACAGGCCTTCACCACACGTCTTGACAAGTACTCTGTTCCTAAGAATGTGTCCGAGGCCCTACAACATCCGGGATGGTTTGGTGCTATGTAGGGGAGATGTCAGCTCTGTGGAAAAATGAGACCTGGGACCTCTGTCCTCTCCTGCCTGGCAAACGGGCTGTCGGTTACAAATGGATATTCACTGTGAAGGTTCATCCTGATGGATCGCTCAACCGACTCAAAGCTCGGTTGGTTGTCAAAGGCTACTACTCTCAGTCATATGGTGTGAACTACGAGGAGATCTTCTCTTCTGTTGCCAAGATGGTGTCTGTCCGTATCTTCATTAATCTTGCTATCATGCGTCGGTGGCCACTCCACCAGCTTGATTTCAAGAATGTATTTCTCAATGGTATTCTTGAGGAGGAGATATATATCACTCAGTCACCTGGGTTGTTCAAGAGGAGGCTTTCAAAGTTTGTCATCTAAAGAGATCTTTGTACGGTCTCAAACAATCTCCCCAATCATGGTTTGAGCGTTTATCTCAAGCACTCAGTCGGTTTGGCATAACCAGGAGTGCTAGTGATGATTCAGTCTTCTACAGACATTTACCGGAGAAGACCATCATCCTAGTTGCGTATGTGGATGATTTGATCACTATCGGCGATAATGTCGAGGGGATTTCTGTATTAAAGAAGTTCTTGAACGAGGAATTTCATATTACCGTCCTGGGCAAGCTCAAGTATTTCCTTGATATTGAGGTACTACGATGTTCTGATAAAATTCTTATCTATCAGAGAAAGTATGTCCTTGATATGATTTCATAATACGGGTTGTTTGGATGCAAGTCTGCTCACTCATCAATGGTTCCTGAGATCAAATTGATACCAGAGGATAGAGAACCTCTGTATGATCCTGAGATATCGGAGACTGGTTGGGAAGTTGAATTATCTTAAGTTACTCAACCTGATATTGCTTATCCACTGAGTGTGGTGAGTCAGTTCATGTCTGTCCCTGTCCCTCGCACTATCCATTGGGATGCAACGGTACGGATCCTTAGATACCTCAAGGGATTTCCAGAAAAGGGACTAATATACTCTGATTAGGGACACAGCAGGATAGCAGTCTTCACTGATGCACGATTGGGCAGGCTGCCCTACTAGTCGAAGATCCACCACTGGATATTGTGTCTTCTTTGGTTGTAACCACTTTTCCTGGAAGAGTAAGAAGCAGACTATTGTGTCTTGATCTAGTGCAGAGTCAGAATATCGAGCAATGGCAAACAACTCATGTGAGTTAGTTTGGACAAAATGTCTACTCAACGAGTTAGGTGTTCACTAAGATAGCTGGATGAGACTACACTGTAACAATCAAGCAGCAATGCACATCGTCAATAATCAGGTTTTTCATGAGCGGACCAAACATATTGAGGTAGATTGCTACCAGGTTAGAGATCTTATCATAGTTATATCATCTTGTTCCCCTTGCATTCAGCTAATTCATGTTCGGACGAATTTCAGCTCATCGACATCCTCACCAAGCCACTCCGAAAAGCTCACATTGGTACTATATCTAGCAAGTTGGGCACGTTTTATGTTTATGCTCCAATTTGAGGAGAAGTGTTAAAATAGAAGAAACAACAAATTCTGTCCTGAAGACTGGAACAGCCCCTGCTCCTCCTGAGCTCCGCCCTGCCCCGCTGCCAGACGCTGCCGCTGTCTTTGTCTCAACCTCCAGAAAACTTACACTTGTCAGCTTGTGGTTATGTTGAAATGGTTCAATTATTGCAGAATGACTATCGTTCTGAATCACTACAGCAAGTTAGCAAGTCTTTGTGACAATTTTTCAGACATCATTTGAGTGACCGGAATCCTAAAATTAAGTTTGAGTTTGTCTCATTAAGTTTGATGGTGTGCCTTTCAAAAAATCTGTGGATGCTGCTGAAGGGCTCATCAACGCCTCTTGATCCGAAAAGCCCAAAATGAAAGCAAAAATAGTGGGAGTAGTTTTCTACTTATCTGATATAGTCCCTCAAGTCTCCTGGTATGAAGAGTTCCCAAATGCTGTATGAAGAGACTGGGGAAAAACATTTGGTATGGTAGGTGCTTTGCTTGCATTCCGTTGTTTCATATTTAACAACTTATCTGCAGGAATTGTAATTTAGAACTACTTGTTTCTATGCATTATGCATTATTTCTGTTGCATTTACAAGGCTTTGCGAGCTGTAGTTAATCTTCTTATTCAGCATACTGCCCACTGCTAATCTCTTATCCCAAGACCGATGAACATTCCATTTTTGGTACTCATATCTTTTCTGTCATATTTGTTTTAGACTGAAGAGGCTGCTAAGAGAGCCTTAGCCCTTGACGGGGCAGATATGTGAGTACATCAGCCGTGCTCATCGTGTTTTTTTTCCCTCTTGATTTATTTTCTTCTAAAATGTTGTAATTGGTTCTCCACATTCTTGTAGGGGAGGGCTTTTCTTGAAAATTGAAACCTACAAGGCAACACGAGAGACTAAAACTTCAAACTTTGCCCCACCCATAGTAGAGGGATATAACAGGATATACGTCGGGAATTTGGCATGGGACATCACTGAAGATGACCTGAGGAAGCTCTTCTTAGACTCTGTGATATCTTCGATCAGATTTGGAGAGGACAAAGAAACGGGAGAATTCAAAGGTTATGCCCATGTGGATTTCTCGGATAAGAACTCATTAACAAAAGCATTGACACTAGACCAGACAGTGGTATGTGGAAGACCCGTGAGGATAAGGTGTGCGGTTCAGAAGAAAGCTGTCGATCAGAAGAAATCTGTCGACCAGAAGATATCTGCCATGGCTCAAGGCTCGAGCCCCGCCCAAATAGCTCCAAAGGCTAATGATGATGGGGCGATCTCAAAGAAAATAAAGGGGAGGACATGCTATGATTGTGGGGAGCGAGGCCACATTTCTTCCTCCTGTCCAAAGAAGCAAGTTGCTGATCAGCCTTAGTCATAGCACAAACTAGTCCACCATTGACTCGATAATATTCACCGATGATTTAGATCATGGCTGATGACTCCATAGAAACATGACATGATCAGTTGCATTGTGCAAAGGCCATATACGCCTGTGCTGCATTTTGTGTTGCAGTTTCTGGCATTTTTCTGTCACCGCAAGAGTTTTCTCTTATGTGGCAACCCTTCCAATTTTGTATCCAGCTAGAATAGTTTAGTTTGTACTTCCATGGCATTTCTACTATAACAACCAAGGGTTTTCTTGTTTCTGTGACTTCCCCATTTTGGAGCAATTACAGGGGGCGAAAAGGATATAGCCTTGGTGTGCAGTGGCTTTGTACCACTTTTTTATCGCCACCGGTGGGATTTAATATTATAGGACGTTCACATATCACCGATGATATAATGACATATTAGAAATTTGAATATTGATTAATATTTGAATTTTAATTATTATCCTAATTGATTATAGATTTGAGTTAGGAATCAAATCTGGTTTTTCAAAGTCTTACAGATTTGTGAACATGGAGACATTTGGAATAATTTTAATAACCAATCCGTCCATCCCATTGAGATGAATGACGATGAACAAGACGAGTACGATCGTGTGTTGAAATCAATGAGATTTGTAACTTTACGTAGATCCGTATTATTCCGTTATTTGATTCTTGACGACATGTTAATATATCAAGTATCCTTAATTATTTAATATTGGTATTAGAGATAGGTTAGGGATGAATCGCTTGTGAATTAATTTCGCTATGACAACAGATTGAATTTTTATGAGAATTATAATTAACCGATTAATATTCTTTTTTCCTTTTTTTTGAAGACATTGTTGATTGTTGAATATTGAATTGGTGATGAGCATGGGATTAATCGAATTAAAAATTCTGTACGCGATTGTTTCTTTCTGATTTTGATTGATACAGCCATGAGAGACTTATTGTGCTACATGCTTATTGTTCTCTTTGGTTATCATGCGAACATAATAAATTATAAAATAAAGTGAATGTATGAGAGACTTGGAGCATGCAATATTTGTTGTTTTAAATGATTCGTGCACTCGACAGCACGTAAGCAGTGAGTTATGCAAAATAAAGTATATGTTACGTGACAATGTTATTAAAAGGAAAATATTAGAGTCAAGGGATCATTTGGTTTATAGTGAGATAAAAGACCTTTCTTATTATTTATTTGTTTGCTCAAAACGAGTTTGATTAAAAAAGTTCGGATAAAGACAGCTCACTATTTCTTACACTCCACAACAAAATGGTGTAACTGAAAGAAGGAATAGAACCTTGATATGGCTCACTCAATGATGACACAAGCCAACCTCCCAATGTCATTCTGGGGGATGCTTTGTTGACTGCGACCTACATCCTTAATAGAATGTCTTTTCAGTCGATTTTCTTCCACTCCATATGAGAAAGGGCTTCCTTCTTTAAGAGACATTTAAAAAGAGTTTGGTTCTCTATGAGATAGAGAAAAGTGAGACTACTTTACCATCCTCAAGCGGAGGAGGGGAGTTAGTTTCTCATCCCATGGTCGTTGAGGAAAGTAGAGATGTTTCACAACCAAGTGGAAGTGCACTGAATAGTGGGAGTGTGCATATCTTATGTCTACCCACGTTGTTGTTGATGAAGATGAGCCTGCTTCTATTTGGGATGCACTCTCTTTAAGTGCAAGCTACGAACGGAATACTGCCACACAAGAAGAATTATCCTCTATAGCAAAAATAAGGTCTGGGACTTGATCGATCTTCCGTCTGGACATAAGGTCATTGGGAATAAGTGGGTTCTAAAGGTCAAATGTAAGACTGATGGATCAATTGATAAGTATAAGGTGCATTTAGTAACAAAAGGCTACACCCAAACAGAAGGGGAATAGATTATGGGGATACTTTTTCTGCGGTAGAGAGATTCGTATCTCTAAGCCTTATCCTTTCGATTATGGCCCAGCAGGATTATGAACTTTATGAAATGGATGTTAAGATTGCGTTCATAAACGGAGAACTTGAGGAAGAGATCTATATGACTCAACCGAAGGGTTTTGAAGTTAAGGGACAAGAACGTAAAGTTTATCGCTTAAATCATTCCATATATGATCTTAAACAGTCTTTCAGGCAATGAAATTAAGGTTTCATCAATTTATTCCATATTTGGTCAATGAGGATCAATCTTGTTACATAACAAGATCGAATGATAAAGTTCTTATACTTGTTTTGTATATATATGACATACTTTTGGTCGACAATGATATGGATCTTATAATTGCCACTCAAAGATGATTGTCCTCAATTTTTGAGATGAAGGACATGGGGGAAGGTAGCTATGTCCTAGACATGAAGGTTGTGAGGGATTGCTCAAAAAAAAAATAATTTTGGTTTATCTTAGGAGTCTTATGTCAAGAAGATAATTGAGCGATTTCGCATGAAAAACTCTAAACCACTTGACACCCCAATGTAAAAAGGATGCATCTTAAGTCTTGATCAATGTCCTAAGAGTGATGAAAAAAAGAAGCGTATATCTAAAGTACCATATATAGTAGCAGTTGGAAGTTTAATGTATGCTACGTTGTGTACATGTCGTGACCTTTGTTATGCTGTTGGCATGGTCAGTCGATACCAGAGTAATTCTGATAAAGCTCATTGGACAGCTGTCAAGAGAATCTTTAGATAGCTTAGTGGTACTACTGACCTCCTTATCTTATGTTACCATGATGGTGATTTAAGATTAAGAGGTTACAGTGATGCGGATTGGTCTAGTGATAGAGATGAGTGTAAGTCCACATCATGCTATACGTTTATAATTGGTGGTGGATGTATCTCTTGCAGCAGCAAAAAGCAGGCATGTGTTGCACTTTCCACTATGGAGACCGAGTACATAGCATGCTCAGTAGCAGTTCAGGAGGCTATGTTACTGAAGAGATTCTTACTGAGGTAGGCTATCAAGGCCTACTAAGAGGAGGCCGTTCTTATGTACTGTAATAGCATGACAACTTTAGTATATGTTAAGGGTCCCAAATATCATGGGAAGACTAAACATATTGATGATCGTTATCACTTCATTCGAGACATGGTAGTGAAGAAGGAGGTAGCCTATTGCTAGAGATATATTTCTTGCTCATTATAGAAGCATGGGTTTACATAGGATCTAATGTATTTGCTTATACATTATATTTCGTTTTGTATGATATTCTTGTTACATCATTCCTATTTTATATTATGTGTGGTTTTAGTTTGATGTTTGTGTATGTATTCTTGTATAAATATCCCCAGGCTTTGGATCTACTCACACAGATGAATTGTCTTGACACTGAGATGGTGTGGTCTCTTTGACGTCTAGAGGGCGAGCAAATGATAATTATGTATTATACGTTACCTTAGGTGAAGCTAAGATGAGACCTTAATGTTGGGTCGATCATGAAGTTGACCACACTTCATGAAAGCCTGTAGATAACCGAAGGAGAACTTCTAAAACAGGCGATGCAAGAGTGACTATTGCTAGAAATTCAGGTTAAGCGCTTCTCAAACATACCCTTTATGGGAGAACACCACAACATACTTTCATACTGTATGTGCTTTGAGATGATCATTATAATGAGAGCGACGAATGAATCCCTACTTTATCGCTATGTGAGCCACTTGAATCATTATGTGATTCTATTATGTGTCCTTATGGACCGAAAACTATGTTGGGTCAAGGCTGCTCGATGTTGCTAGTTTAGCATATTTTCTTAGATCATGATTGATACGCTCTCATGATGCATGTCTAGGAAAATAGTTGGGTTGAATTGGACCAACATACATTGTTTGAGAAGGTAGTATGATAATACACACGTTTGTGACTCATAGCTCAGACGACTTGATCGGATTAGTTCCTTGATGCAAGTCATGAGTACATAGCGGTTTATGAGAGATATAGTATTGCTCATTGTGAGAGATTTGAGAATGTTGTATCTAGGTATAGTCTAATTGTCTGGGACATTGACGAGATTCTTTCTAGTAACGCTTTGTGTCAGTCTTGGTGATGACTTAATTCATAGCTCCTATGTGCGTTTGCTCTTGTGGGGTTGCACGTTCCATTTCTCGTATGAGGAGATGAGGTTGTTTGAGAATGAGATATGGAGATGACTTCTGCCATGTGAACGAGTGGGAGATATTGAGATTTAATGTCATTGATGATGTGACAACATATTAGGAATTTGAATATTTGTTATTTGAATTTTAATGATTATCCTAACTTATTATCGAAATTTGAGTTAGGAACCAAATCTTGTTTTTCTTATAAAGTTTGACAAAGTCTTAAACGTAAAATATACGTGATGAAAATCATATCTCTATATTCTCTTTTCTCTAAACTGTCTCTAGAGGAATCACCTACGTCTTCTGAGATTTATGAACGTGCATGAAGACACTTGGAGTAACTCTAGTAGTCAATCCGTCGATCCCATTGAAATGAGTGAAAGCACGAGGAAGAGACGATATAGCATCGACGAACAAAAGGAATACGATTGTGTGGTGAAATCAAGGAGAGCTTAAATATATTTAGTATGCCAAGTATCCTTAATTATTTAACGGACAATGATTTTGGTGTGACATCTTCTTTTGCCTTTTTCTAAGCTACGCTCGGTCTCATTTGCTGGTTTGGTCCACAGAATATGTTTCAATAATTCCTAATACTTTACAAAATTCTTCATACAAATATATTTAGCTATCAGAAAAGAGAACTTGAATCCAGAAACTGAATGAAGAACTTCACCCTACATTTTTTTTGCTCACAACCATATCAAACGATGAAGTATTCGACCATGTAAAAAGAAAAGAAAAGAAAAGAAAGGAAAAAGAATACAACATGGTGATACATTACCTGTAGATCCTGCTCACTGGCTAGCTATCAACGTATTCAAGATGTGTGTATCTATGAACAGAACTGACAAAGAAACTACACAAAAATGAACAAAACCGATCAACCAAATATAGACGCTATCTTTCCAACGTCTTGTAATCCATTTTCTAGAGGAGTCAAGTTCAAATCCAAGCACATAACCCGCCCATTTCCGCTACTTGGTTTCTTCACTACCGGGTCCTGCATACTTGAACCCGACAAAGAAACAGAAGACGTTGACTGATCATGCCCATACATGTAAGTCCTGTGGCGCCTCATGTGGCCCCCTAAGGCTTGTCCAATTGCAAACTCCGTTCCGCAGATAGAACACTCATGTGTCTTAGCCTTCGCCGCAGAATGATTCTCATCGGACGACTCATGATCACCCTCGGAGGCCACACTCAACTTGGGCTTCTTGTGGCTGGCGCGGTGTCCTCCAAGGGCCTGAAATGATTGGAACTGTCTGTTGCACGTCTTGCACTCGAATACTCGCTCTTGTGCTGATGTATTGTCGTAAGAGACGGACGATGGGAATTGTGACATATCGCGAGAGAGTAGGATCAAGTAGTTAGCCATGGCAATCCTCTGATCGAGATCCATCCCTTCGTCGGCCTGCAGGATCCTTTTCATTTGCTTTAGCTAGCTATGTGAGGAAGTCAAGATCGGATTAAGGTTTGAATGATATATATAGATGTTTGATTTGCGTAACAAGTTTGACTTGCCGCGTACAAAAATGCCCTCTGTCTATACAAGGCGCACGAAAGGTAGTACATTGAGTGCAAGACTTTTGACTTCTGATCAACTGATAATACCAAACTTCCCAGACTAAAATATAAATATAAATAATATAATACAATTATAGCATGGTTGATAAACCCTGTTGTTTCGAAGTAGCTAGATTGTCATCAGTGACAAAGTTTGATGTAGTTTGCATTTACAAATATATACTCCTTCCATCTCAATTTATTTATAACCATTTGACATGATATGCACGTAATTTTATCTGTGTGTGAATTTATATGGAATTTGATAAAAAAAAAAGAATATTTTTTAATGGTAATAATGTTTAGGAGAGAGAATTAGAAATGAGGAGGAAGAACTTGACGAGATAATTTGATTATATTAATATTAATTGACTATCAAATAAGAAAAGAATAAAAATGTTACAAATAAATTAAGACTGACCAAAAAAGAAAATATTGTAAATAAAATTGAAACGAAAAGAGTATAAGTTAAAAGACAAAGGTGTATTGCTGTGTTTCATTTGTTGAGAAACCAAAAGTATCAAAAGTGGTACGAATTGATGATAAAAAAAAATACAAAATGATAAATAAATGAGGAACACATCATTCGAGTTGAAGAACAAACTCTACAAGAACTCAAACTAAATTATAAAGGTTCACAAATATATCTTCACACTATTGATCGATTATATATCAAGTGTCAAATACTTACCACATAACAAGTGGTAAGAAAATAGAGAAAAAGGGAAATAAGATACAAATCGAACTCCTTATCATTACCTCAATACCATATTGATCGATACCAAATAAAAAAAGAATAACTTTTAAACAAAAATTTCAACTAATGATAAAATACCTTAACATCATTTTTCCACCAGGTATTTGAATTTTCACATCATTCATATTTCCACTCATATATGTAGTTACCAAATTGAATAGTACTAACGCAAACAGTGTGATGATTAAGACTAGGATAGTTGTTCTTGTGTACAAGGTAATTAAAAGCAATAATGATATTTCTTTCTCTCTCTCTCTCCTAAAGTCAATAATCATCTCTTTCCTAATTGAAAGGATACCTTTCACACTAAATAAATTAGTGAGTGAGATGATATCGGATAACTTTTATGGATAGAGTCAAAACTAAAAACTACTAGAAAATTGCTTCCAAAGCAAAGTAAAAAAGGTTATTAGAAAATTAATTAAGCTAGCTCGCTAGCTAACCACTTCACTTTTTACATTAAAGCAACTCGTTCCCACTCAATCGTATCCACAGCCTACCAATATATCCTTATAAGGCTGCCACTGCAGCCAATCGCGACTGCAACATATATACATTAATGAAAGTGGAGAAAGCCTACTAATACTTGGCATATTCCTTCCGTCTTATATTATAAATCATATTTTTTTATTTTGATTGTTTTAAAATATAATTAACATATCATATATATAGTAATCTTTTCACATAAAAAATTTCAAAACAAATCATCATCTATTACAGTATATCCATCACCTTCATCACCTTCTTGTTTTGCCTATCTCATTCTCTCTCATAAATCACACTACTTTCCATCATCATTAAAAAAATATTTTTTTTCATCAAATCTTACAAAAATTCAATACACATAAAATCACGTCTCACGTCAAAATGATCACTCTATTTTGGGATGGAGGAAGTATAATTTTTTAACAATAATTCATTCATGGTAACAAGTGTTCCGTGAAACATGTATTTGCGCTTTAGTGTTGCGGCTGGTTCAACGACTTATCGGTTGGAAATATAAAACTGGATACCAGATCAGAACCATTAACCTTGACGGAAGTGACAAGGAAAGAGAAGTGTAGGCAAGTTGAGCTGCATTATTACGTACTTCAACAGGAGTCATTTACTAACCAATCCAGCTGACCAAGCTGTGATTAACTAGACTAATAAAACTACTAAATCGACGATCATTATTCAATGCACAATACAATATTAATGTTGACGAGCCAATTAGGCCACAACTTGATTATACTACTTGTACGAATCCGAGTGGCATTAATACTACAAAACTGATTCATGAAAGTTGACATTCCTTAAATATACATATTTGTAAATATGAAAAGCATCTATGATGAGCCTGTGACGACAAACAAGCGTCATCCTTGACGTGGGTTTGATAACGAGGTGAAATTAAAGTGAGATTGCCATGATGTTCAATAAAAATCTTGCTCGAATATGAAAATTCAGACAAATGTAAATTTCATTCAGGGAAAATTTGATATCATCAACCTTTGCAGAAGCAACTTATCGCAAACCAGTGGAAAAAGCTTAGCGAATTGTGCAAATCCTAAAACTTGCATTTGTTCCTCCATTAATAACATGGGACTATTCGATCCTCACACCAGACAAGGCCTAAGATTATATCAAACTAATATGGTTGGCGAACGAATCCTTGCACCAAACAAGGCCTGAGATTATATCAAAGTTACTTTTTATGTTATGGCTCACGTCAGCCTCAGGCGGTGATCCTGAAATCTATTAGATTAACGTTATTGACGGGTGGCGGCAGGTGCCACAAGCTCGGGGGTTGAAAAAACAGCGTCTTTAAAGTAAACGATTGGACTCAAACTAAGCAGAAATGTTAACCTCGTTCCAAGAGGACGTACAATAATTTGGTAGGCTGGTTAGCCAAGATCATCTCTATTTTTAGATGGATCTGAAGTTAATCACGTATTTCCGATATATTATATGCACGAACCTGTCTTTTCTTACTTGGGATTCTATTTCCCACATAGAAGTGAATAGGGTCTGAACTTTTTTATTCAAAGTTGTTGAAAGGTCAGTTCCTCTAGTCTTAGTATCTGTTTAGTTCGGTCTAAAAACCACCCTTTTATCAGTTTATCTCCTGTTGGGAAGTCAAACTAGAATCCAGTTCCTTGGATTATAGATTTTAATAGTCAATTCTGATGTGAAACGTTATGCCTTCTGTTTATGTCATTTTTTTAATGTGGTTTTTATCAAACAAGTAAAACTAATTCGATAAGAACAACTACACCATATCAACCCTTTGGTGTCATTTAAAAAACGTTGTCATAAGCATAAACAACGTTGCATTAGACAATTGGTAACGTTGATTTGTTGGGAACATGTTCCCTTCCTATGTGAAAAATACCCGTATCAAGACAGTTATTATTTGAAAATTTTTACATTAGGAAAATAAAGATGGTTATGATTTAATTCTATCTTAACGGGTAGTTAAATTTTTTTAACGTGTGATCCAAAAGGTTTTTTGTGACGAAATTAATTAATAAAAGATAGTTTAGAAAATCTCGGACAATTTGAGATAAGTAATTGACGAGTTTGTTCTTTGATCTTCTATTTATGCAGAAGATTAGATAGACGAATGGTATAATCTTTCTTTATTTTCTTAGTGAAATCTTCTGGGGTTGGAGACCGAACATCCGTGATTTTTTTCTTTCGGATCTTTCACGTAAAAATCTTTACATCATCTTGATTTTATCCTCATTAGTTTAAGAATTAGTATTCTAGTAAATATTGCCGTAAATGCCCGTTGCCATAGGCTATGGTAACACTTACTGAGAAAATGGCAACGCATTATGAAGCACTACCAATGGTATCAAAAAGGGCCTTTTTTTTTTTTTTAATCCAACGGCAATGGTTTCAAAATTTCTATGGGGATGGGTTATGTTACTCACTCCCTCTCATATGATAACATTTTGATCAAACATACATGTTAATGAAAAATTTGACACATATACAACAATGATTAAACGTATTTTTTGATAAATTTATCGTAAAACATTAATGATTATCTAAATTACATACTTTAACCTAATAAATGTTACGAGATGATTAGACGTAATTTGATATGAAAACAAAACTTATACTTATATATAAATATAATAATAATAAATTTTTTTTTTATAATTATTATGAAATGGAAAAAGTAATTTAAAAACGTTTTCTCAAACCTATTGCAACATTTGAATATTTTTTGGCAACGTTTTTCTCTGTTCTACAGGTTTAGTTGCACATCACATATGGCAACGTTTTTCTCTTATATAGCAACACTTTCAAGCCAAATACAACAATATTGGGTCGAATGTCTTAAATATAATTCACCAAAAACACATTACAAACTCCAAAATACAAGATAACTACGATCCCACAAACAAGATTTGCCAGTACAGAATTTCAACTTTAGATGGTTCTAACAGGGTACTACATCCCAAAACTCAAAAGTTTGGTTTCAAAGTCATAAACGTAACTTCATCCTCCAAAAGCTAGAACTGATACATCCACCAAAAGCTAGAACAAATCCCCAAATCATGGTTCGCTACTGCTAGTTCTACGACTCACTCCTCTACACATAAATACAAATATCGTTTCTATATCAAATCATGTCTGATCGTTCCGTAATAAGTATTAGGTTAAAATACGTAACTTACAAAACCATTGATGTCTAACGATAAATTAAATAAAAAAAAACTACATTAGAACATCGTTGCACATGTATCAAACTTTACATCAATACACTTGCAAAATTAAAATTTTACAAAGTTAATGGGACAGAGGAAGTATGAGATTGAGTATGGAACAAATTGTCAAATAAAACCATAATAACCAAACACAATCTCCAGCATCAATTAAAACCAGGTTAAAATATAAGAGTGTCCTGCACGCAAACACCATAAAGATTGAGTATATCCTCCAAATACCAGGTTAAAATAACCAACCATAATAGCCAAAACTCCCAGCAACCCAAAGATTTTGCAAAGTTAACTTTAATGCCGCAAAGAAAAACAGCTTCGAAATTGCAAGGGGATCGAGAACAAAAACAATCACAAACTTAAAGTTGGTATACCTCATTGGGCTATGAGTAGCAGACGAGCTAAACTTCCTTAACCCCCCTTTTCGCTTCATTAAACGAAGCAGGGAATTTTGCATCAGGAAAAGCCTCTTTTCAGAAGTTTCAACAAATCGTCAAAAGCTTCATTACTAAGTCCATGGAGACACTTCAGAATGTGTAGCTGAATTGTGAATGATAGCTTTGAGAATTTTTTACAGCCACTGTACAAGTCTTCTTGACCTTATTCCACCAACTTATAAAATTTTCTAGTATCTGTAGGTTGTCCCTCCTCATTTTCTTCTTCCAAGGTAGAAGCCCCTTGCACAACATCTTTGTACACATCATGTAGCAAACCATCAACATCTTCATGTACTAAAACACTATCATCATTCGGAGCTGGTATATCCATGTCACAAGGCTCACCATGAAAAACCCATTGCTCATAACTATCAACAAAACCATCTGCAATCAAGTGATCCTTAACGACATCCTTACAGAAATGATAATTAAATACGCAGTTTCTACAAGGACAACAAATTTCTTCCTTTGAACTTCCATTAGCAAGAGCACTGCCAATAAACCGATCAACTCCTTGAACATACTCATGGTGCCATCTTGGGAGGTTCATCCAACTCTTATATTTATCCATAAGGAGAGATTTTACTCGAATCATAAGTGAAATGATAAGAGTATAGTATTTGAACAAAAAAGTTTGAGAAGATCTTATAAAATAGTCTTATGACCTAAATCATATTTGTATAATTTAAACAACTCATATATAACAATGACGAAATGTTGATCATTAATCTAGTAATTTTCATCTTTAATGATGATAATATAGTAATATAAAAAGGTAAAAAAAAATTAATACCTCAAAAGTAAGAAAAAAACTACACACTAGATAGGTAGATCAATAACACGATAGGGAGCTCATCAACTTATGTAATTTCCGGGCAATTTTAGGAAAAATAAATAAATATTATGTAGATATGTTGAGATATCTTTCAACGGTTTGATTGGTTTGAGAATCCCGTGAATATCTTAAGCACATTCGTAAATATCTCAATAACTTATCTATATAAATTGATTTCAAACCACGTTAATTTTACAATTGAACCTGAACGAGAGCAAAGACAAAGAAAATCGTAAGTTTTCGTCTTCGTTTTTGTTTTCGTCTCGTCTCGTATGACAACCATCGCTGTCGGGTCGGATTCCGGCTATCCCTGCCCTCGTCCCCGTCGCCAAGGCTGGTAAACACCTCACCGACACACCTTGTCTCTTTTTCCGATCAGATCTAGCCGCCCGACGCCACCTCTCCTACACCGTCGCCACCACATGTCACCAAGGCTCGTCGACGACTGTCCCAAGCCAAGGCGATCCTGGATCCGGCCATCCGAGAGTTCGAACACGATTCGACCACCAATAACCAACGACGACCTCGACGACATGACCCGCGTCCGTCGATGCTTTCCCGACGCCAAAAACAATAGGAATTAACCTTCCTGAATAGGATCTGAGGGCCCCACGAGACGACGTCGATGTCCTCGATCTTGCCTGGGTTCCCCGACGTCCTTGTCCCTTTTCCCGACCATGGCTGACCACGCCTGCGTCATCCACGCCTTCGCCGCCTGTCGACCAAACTGGATTCGACCTCGCCATCGACCATGGTGCACCGGATAGTTTTTTACGCTCCTCCCTGACCGCACCCAGTCTCACCAGAGAGAGATCCGACCATCGAAGCTGTTGTCGATGTCCACCGCCCCCGCCCCCGTTGCCGACGTCCACCGCCTCCGCCCTACCTGAAGCCGCCTTGAGTCCGGCCTTGTCCTTGGCCAACGAGTGTGTTCTTGGACAACGAGTGTAAAAAGGGGATTTATCCCATGTGAACACATATTAGGATTATATACACTTAAATATACATAATTTTTTTTTTGAACGCTTTAATGTGTCACGAGGATGCTGATATTATTAATTTTATCGTAGGTACGAACGCTACGAATTAGCAGGAATAAGCTTGGAGTTATTTGAAGAACTTTCTGATTTTTATAAAATGATAATATAACACACATCGTTACCCTAAACTAAATTTTTATGTGTACGTGACTTGGTTTATATGACTATTTGATCACATACTGACATGTTAAATAAAAAAAATAAAATCCTGATATTCTTGACTGTCTTGGATGCTAAATTGCATGCCTAAAGAATAACGATATAACTTGTAGGACGTTATAGATTATAATAAAATTCCTGAATACTGTTTGTTCTTGATATGAGATACCCTATGCTGATTGATTATTACTTTTATAACGAATTATTAACCCAGAACTTTAGAGTACGTTACAAAAATACCTGACCCCTATGATTCGTAAGGAATTATTTCAATTATCCTCGAGTATAATTAAATGTGACAAATAATATTATGAAACGTTGTGACAGTCACCTGCTATATATGAAAATTAATATAATTAATTTCATGTTACATGTCTGAAATCCTGAATTACAAACATCATGTTAGTCACCTGCTATACATGAAATTAGTATGATTAATTTCATGTTATATGTATGAGAATCCTGAAAATCTGAACATGAAGAAATTCCTGAAAAATGTCAATAACTGTGAGAGTTACTGTTACATGACTAGTTAGGGGTGTAATTAACCCTTTCACGTGCACGCAACGACGTCAAGTGATGACCGTGTTTGATTAAAATTAACAGCTCTGGGTCGACTGCAGAGATCATAATGGTTGTTTAATTGTTCCTAGTATAATCATATTAGGTAACATCTTAAATTCTTGTGGTAACTCTTTTCTTGTCATCAACCTATAAAAATCATGAAAATCAATACGATTTGATATGAAATACATGAAGAACCTTAAAACATTCAATAAAAACTAAGGGTAATGAAACAATGATTAACTTTATCAACTTGAATTTTTATATATATACTAATGTTTGGCATATGATTGCTCGGTATTGTTTGCATTGTATCCTATTTGTGAATGGAAAACACATGATATAATAAGCATGCCGGACCCATGAAATGGACATATATCCTGTGTTACTGGGCATTCGTGCTCATGGTTACATGTTTATTTCAGGTAATAAAAGATCGTGGGATGGACCGTTATCTAACAATGAAGATTAAATTCGGCTTACTGTAACATTTCACTTATATTTCCGAACACTTGATTTTCATATAATTTAAGACAATATAAGTTAGACATGTCTTGTTAGTTTCCTATGTTTCTGATAAAATCCAGGGGCGTTACAACTTCACTTTCGGTTCGTTGACTTCAGCTTTTTGTCAAAGATATTCCAATAAAAAAAAGGGTATAAGCAACATGATAAAATACAAGAGAGAATTAACTAAGACAAGTAAAGTAATCGACCAATTTCTGATATATACATTGATAAGATTTCAATAACCACTTTCCATTTTTTCTTGCATCAAGAATGAGTTTTTTAATAGTGACAAAGGTCCCATGATCTGAAGAAAGATCACAAAGGATCAAGTTGAATAGTAAAGAATTTTGGCAATCACTATGGAAGCAAGAAGAACACCCTAGGCAAACACAATAAATAGTAAAGCAGCAATTTGATAAACCATAATTTTGGATCACTCAATGTAAAAACCTATAAGTTTTTTCAAATACCCATTGATTAGCTTCTTAATTTTCTGAATTGAATCATGAAAATGATGGAAAGATATGTATGATCATTATAATCAAATAGATTGAACATTACTTCGACCTAAACCCAAAAAAAAAAAAAAGTGTATTGAAGCTGATCGAGCATTATACTATATAAAACAAAAAAAGAAACAGCATGCAACATCGATCACAACAAAAGAGACGAATTATCATAGCATTATACGATGTAAAAACAAAATATCTGATTATCCAACTCAGATATCGACTAAACATTTCTTAACCCAACAATCGACCAAACAATTCTAGCTCTGCAATCACAACCGACCAAACAATTCTTAACGCAACAATCGGAATAACATAAAGCGAGCAAAGAAATTGAGGGAAGGAACAAATTATCCAACTCTGAAATCAAAAATCGAGGAAAAAACCAATTGTGAAATTAATTCGAAGCTGAGATACGTGCCTGATTGCGAAGGGAGATGCTTGATTGTGAGAGGAGATGGCTGACTCGAGGCAGTCGAAGGCGCAATGTCGTAACCCTAGAGCTCGCATCCAACCAAAAGGAAAAAGGAATAGAGAAACTATGATAGAATTCAGAAACTAAAAGGGAAAGATGCATGTCTGATTTCTCGTGCCTAGCTTTGATTTTATTTTTGTTTAATTCCTTTTTTCTATCTAGGGAAGTACAAATATGACAAGAAGGAAACTTAAGTTCTAAAAATAAAAACAGAAAGGTAAAAAGGAATCATCACTTTTACGCGGGATTTTTTGTCTATTCAGCGGGTAAATTTTCACTTTTCGACAACATTTAAAGACACGTCGCAGGAAAAAAGCACTGCAAAATAAAGATATAATAGCGTTATATGTATGACAACGTTTTTATGAAGCTTCGTACAAACTTCTATGAAAGCGTTTATTATTTATTGCAACGTTTTTAAAGCGCTATCATAACATCCTATAGTAATGTCTAGATAAACGCTGCAAACAAAATGCCACCATACACCTGACTTCCTGTAATTCTTCTGATGTAGAAGTCAGTTGATGGTTTTTTTGGTTACAATTGGAATGATATTCAAGATAAGATTTTGTAATTGTCATTAATCTTCAGCTTGTGTTATTAATTTTCACTAGACAACCACCTAGTTGTCTATATAAGAAGAGCAATCCTCCCTTATTACAACACAACAACAAGAGCAACAAAGTAACTAGATAGAGTATAGATCTAGAGTTAAGATCAAAGTTGTTTATCTTCTAGAGTGTATCCAACAAAAACGAGGTAAGTGCTAAATATATTGAAAGTGTGATTGTTCTTATAAGTGTACTAGTTTTTATATTTTTATTATAAGTTATAATTTTAGATATATTTTAGTTATCGATGAATCGGTTTTCAAACGCTAGGTAGGTCTTTTATGGTCATTTTACATGTCTATGTGTTAAATTATGAAAATTTGTTTTGATTGTGATTTTTCGTTTCTGATTTCTTATGATATAGATTAAATGAACTTATGTTATATCGTAAAGTTTTTTCAATATTCTTTTAAATATAATTAAGATACTATTTTTCTTGAAACGTGTAAAAAATAGTTCACATTTTTGATAGATAATAGGAGATTTTTTTGTTTTTATAGGAGATTTTTTTTGTTTTTTGTTTTTTTTTTTTTAAATTTCGATTGATAATATGATCAATATGTTTTTCATCGTAGGATTGTGAAGATGTTTTAGATATTTTCATGAACAATAATAAAATATCAAAAATTTTAATATTTGAAAAGATTGATAATGATCACGTACATTGGTGTCCTACATACCGTTTGTGGATATACATACATACATACATACATATATATATATATTAGATAATAGAATAGATTGTTGTGATGTTATTTTTTTTGTTGGTTTTTCTTTTTTGTTTTCCCCTTAAAAAAAGAATTTTTTTTCCTTAAAAGATGTTAAAAAGGATGGCATCTCACATATCACAGCTCCACCTACCATCATGTGGTTTTGTATATTTACATATATAATAGATTTTCATTTTATTTTTTTTTATTTTGTTATGATTTTTCCATTTCTATTTTTATTTTACCAAGATGTTTTTTTTTCTTTCATAAAATATAGAGAGAAAAAAAAGAATGACGTGCCGCAATCCCACGTACCATTAGATTGATATGTATATAATAGATTTTTTCACCTTAAAGAATTGTTTTTTTCCCATAAAAATGTTATAAAAAAAAACAAAAAGATGACAATGCCGACATCCCACATATCATCATATGGTTTTGATACCAACACACAACTCAACACAAGATCTAAGCAAGATGAAAGACAAAACACAAGAGGGAAGCGTCTTCTCCTCTTGCTAGGATTTCAATATTCAAACAATACCAAAAAACTGCGTTACACGGTTGCTACATGCAGTTTATATATGGATCCAAAAACCACCCTAATAACAGAAATTACAAAAATACCACTTAGACATGCATATTATGACGAAAAACATCAAAACGCTTTTAAAAAAATGGTCTAAACGATCTCGAAACGCCGAAAACCACCCATGTCACTTCGTTAGAGGCTATAAAGTTTCGTCGCATCCCGAGATGGTGGTGACCCTTGATTTCTAAAAACCTGAACAGTGAACAGTAAAATATGGATTGACACCGTTATGCATCATCCTCCCCTGCTACGAGAGATTCGTCCTCAAATTTTGACTCGTCTCCAACCTTCTCCTGCTCGTTTCCATCCCCATCAAACTGGTACAGAGACAAGTCAGCAACATTGAATCTCCCAGAAACACTACTCTCTCGACAGGTCGATCTTGTAGACATTTTCATTGATGCGCTGAATGTACCATCAGATCGTGATTGTAACTTACCAGCAAGCCCAACAAGAAAATGATTCTTGCTCAAATGCACCCACACCAGATCCCCTTTCTGAAAAACAAGATGCTTTTGGAGACGATCAACTCGCTGCTTGTACTTTGCATTCTTCTTAGTGACTCTGTCATGAACCTGAGAGTGAAGCTTTTTGATTTGCTCTGCATGAACTTCTGCATCGACACCAATCTATTTTGGAACTGGAAGCGACATAAGACCTAATTTTTTTGATCTTGTCCCAACTTTTGATCTTCGACTTTCCTTCTTGGGCACGTTGTTTCTTAAGATGCTCCCACCACATGGAAGCATACTTTCTGAACTTGAACGCAACAACCTTAACCTTTTGTTCCTCGGTTAGGTTGTTGAGAATGAAGAGTCTTTTGACAATATGCAACAAATCAATGAACTCGTTTAGATGGATGTTACCTTCAAATTCCGGAATTTCTCCCTTCATCCCGATGTTGTTGGTGAGATTCTCTCAATATATGTGTTTATTTCAAATCTGAGATCTAATTCTTACAAAACCATCCTAGATCTATTTATAACATGGTTGAGCCGGTGATTGAGCCTAACAAGACAAATCCGGCCAAAAGTCCACATTTCTGACTCCTAATACCGACGATGAATAGTCTTTACTTTCCTTCTTGCGTGTTTTGCTTTGCTTGATCTTCTTTGCCTGCTATGTCAAAGGCGTCACTCGCCTTTTCCTCGGTCTGAAGTGCCGGATTCGCGTATTTGACCAGACGAAGTTTCCCTAGTGTTACTCCTCTGTGACGCTTGCCGCTTGCTACAAGAGAATATGAGCTGACTCTCACCACTATCGGTGTTCTCACGGAGTCGAGCTCTCTTCTCGAACGCCTTTAATCATCCTATGGCTTCTTCGAATGGCATCGTTTCAAGATCAAAAAATTGTTCGATCCCTGCAACGACTGTGAAGTATTTTCCTGGCACACAGTCAAGTAGTTTCTTGACTACTGCGACATGCCGCTAAGTTTTCCTACGAACTCGTCAATAGACTCTTGTTCATTCATCCGCAGAGCATCAAATTCACTTTTTAATGTCTGCAATCGTGCCTTTTTTACTCGATCAGCTCCCAACTACCTCGTCTTTAAACTGTCCCAAATTTCTTTCGCCGTCTTCTTCTTTACAATCTGAAGAAGAACATCTTTGGGAATTGCCTGGAGGATGTATGCACGCGCCTTTTTTCCCTTTCTTGGACTAACCTCCTCTTCTTCTGCTGGTTCGATCGCCTCCCACACATCTTGGGTATTTAGGATTGCTTCCAATTTTATTGCCCATACCGTGTAATTGGAGGAGTTTAGCATTGGAAAATTAAACGGCACTCCGCTGCTTTCTTTTGACGCTGGTTGGGGAATAATTGACATTTTTCCTTTTCAAAGAAAAAACGTTTTTTTACCATAAAAAAATATCCCTAAATTCTGAAAATACCCTTTGACCTAGTTTTAGGGTTAATATAAATAGGGAAATTATGCTTTCCCCTTTCCCTTCTTTTTCTCCTCACTGCCGCATCTCTCCCCCCTTCTTTCTGCCCTTTTCTTATGCAAACAAAGATCTCATATTAAGAGAAGGAAAAATCGAACCGATGTTGAGATCGAACCGCCTCTGGTGGCGTCGTGGTTGTTCACCTCGGGACAGCGATGGTACGGCTTCTGGTGGCCGGATCTGGGCCGCCTTTGGCTGCGGCTTGGTTGGGGCGACGTTGGACAACACCGTCCATTGTATCGCCGATGGATCAGACGCACTAATACCAAATGTTGGTGAGATTCTCTCAATATATGTGTTTATTTCAAATTTGAGATCTAATTCTTACAAAACCATCCTAGATCTATTTATAACATGGTTGAGGCGGTGATTGAGCCTAACAAGACAAATCCGGTCAAAAGTCCACATTTCCGACGCCTAATACAGACGATGAATAGTGTAAGTTGGTTTTACTTTTCTTCTTGAGTGATTTGCTTTGCTTTGATCTTCTTTGCCTGTTATGTCAACGATTACGGCTAACAGATGTTATGTGGCGTGGCACGATCCTAACCGTGAGCATCTTGTCACCTCTCTCTATTCTAGCCTGCGAAGGGATTCACATCACCCTCTTCTTCGTCATCTATATCAATTAAAGCATCGGATTCATCATCATATATAGTGCCAAGCCTAGCCTCTGGTAACTGTGCTCAAGATCCTCTATTCTTCGCCTTTGCTCTTCGATCTCTATGTCTCGTAGGCTTCGTTCTAGGAGCATGGCTTCTCGTCATCAAAGGGGCCATTTCCACGACCTCGTGTCGTTGTCCTCATTCTCGTCCAACATGTTCGGCCATGTGCTCGGATACTAAGATGTTACCAACACACAACGTCAACACAAGATCTAGGCAAGATGAGAGTAAAAACTCAAGAGAGAAACATCTTCTCCTCTTGCTAGGGTTTCAAACAATCTTAAAAAGATGCGTTACACGATTACTACATGCAACTTATATATGGATCTGAAAACCCTAATAACAGAAATTAAAAAATGCCACTTAGACATATTTGTTATGATGAAAAACATTAAAACACTTAAATAGTGGTTTCAACGACCTCGAAATGCTCAAAAACGCATAAAATCAGGATTGAAGGCTAAGTTTTGATCCCCACGCTATTTCGCTTGAGACTGTGAAGTTTCATCGAATTTTGAGACAGTGACACTTGATTTCAAAAAACCTGAATAATGAACAATGAAATATGGACCGACTCCATTATGTATCAGGTTATATATATATATAATAGATGTGAATTTTTTTTATAGATATAATAGAGTTTGCTTTGATTTTTCTTATTTTGTTGTGATTTTATCTTCTTTTTTTTTTACCTTAAAAAAGATTTTTTTTTCTTAAAATCCCTAAAAAAAATTGATGTCGGTTTTGCTATATATGTTTTTTACATAAAGTTGTTGTTTTTCAGTAAAAGGTGTAAAAAAAGAAAGGATTGCAACTCACATATTGCCATCCCAGATGGTTTTGTGTATTTACAAATATAATGGATTTTTTTTAAAAATTTCTTATTTTGTTTTGATTTTTCTTTTTTATAAGTATAATATATTTTTTTAATGATTTTTTTCTTATTTTGTTTTGATTTCTTTATTTTTGTTTTCACTTTGGAAAAATGTTATGATTTTTTTTCATAAAAGGTGTTGAGTGAAAGATTGAGCAATTGAAGGGAGAGGGAGGCGATCCTGCACACGAAGACGATTTCTTTGCTGGAACTTTCTCCACAATGCTGCACGGAAGACTGAAAAAGATTGTAACGGAACTCATAAAGGGGTTCCAAAGAAGACATTGAATACTACAGTATCCCGTGAGGAGGAGAGGTGCCGAAGATATGTGTAGAGAGGGGAATGAATGTGGTGAAGGACGGATTGTTGGAATCGAGTGGTAAGTGTTGGCTTGGATCGGTCGGTGGTGTGGTGAGACAAGGAGACGAGAGTGGTGGGAAGAGGGAGATCCTCCCATTTCCTATTTTTCTTATTATTTGCTCTACCGAGGTGAGTTCTACCCCTGAGCTCTGATTTTAAATGCTACAATCTGGCTACAATTTATAGGAGGAACTTATGCGTGCATCACCTAATAAAAATACACAAACGTGGAGAATGAACAATGCGGGCGTGCTTTTCAAATAGTGCCGCGTGCTTTTTCCAGGCATGATCTCCATTGTCAAAGATTACTGCTAACATACACCCCCCGTAATCTTGACATGGCACCAGATCACGAGACACTTTTTCTCAAGGGGCTTCTTCTTTGATTTGTCTTTGGGTTTCTTCTTGTCGTCGCTAGCGTTATTCTTCTTAGACGGAGCAGACACCAATTCGACCTTCTTCTTGATCTTCTCTCCACCTTGAATGGTCAGTCGTTGAGGATCCCGTAACCCCAACCTTCTTTTCTTAGCCCTTTCCTTTCTTGCAGCTTTCTTCTGCTCGAGTTCCTCTACAGTCCTTGCGCACTCGGCTTTCATCTAAATAGACTCCAACTCCTTTTGCATTGCCTGATACCAGGCACTCTCATCTACTTCTTCTCGGTAGCAGGTTGGCTTGTTAGATTCCAACATTATTAACTCATTTTTGTCATCACCAAGAACAACTTCTTCAGTGTTGGCATAGATGTCTGTGATATCTCCGAGACGTACAGAGCCGTTGTCGAGGGGAATCGAAACTTGTAATGGTATAAGCAAAGTTGAGGTAGATGGACTTGCCTCTTCTGCTGCAGGTGGCGAATGAGTTGCACCAGCGACTGACTTTAGCTCTACTGTGCCTGCCACACCATCTGGTTTTTTGAAGCTTGCTAGGAGACAGACTGGTTTGACTAACTCCAAACTACTCTTGTAAAGACGATTTGATGTGCGCTTTACAGATATCAACAACTTCCCGTTGTCATACACCTTCATGGCATCTCCCACCATGTTTACATCGCTCCCATTCTTTGTCATTTGTCCAAGGTTTATGATGTTCGTGCATAACATCGGAATATAGTATACCTTATGGAGGGTATATTGGTCTTCATTCTTGCATTGGAACACGATCGTCCCTTTGCCCATGACCTGAACGGCCGAACCATCGTCAAGCCTCACCTTCCCGATGATCTTCTCATCCAGCTCCTAGAACATTTCTCGATGCATTGTCATATGATTACTGACATCGTTGTCTAAGTATTAGATATCCTTATCTACTGTCTTTTCCTTGCCACGGTGAAACACCTGTAACACCCTTCCTTCTTCGAGCTGTCAGACGTCTTGATGTGTCTTCCCCTAAGACACGGAAAACACCTGTAACGCCGCTTGTTACGACACTCTGAAGCATAGTGTCCCATCTTCCCGTAATTGAAATAGTTGATGTGGCTGTTGTCACGGCTGCCGCTGCCGGTGCATCCCGTACCTTCCCGGCGTATTGCATAATTGCCGTCTTGACCGCCCCTTCCGTGGCCTCGTCCACGCCACTGGGTTTTGTCTCGGTCTGAGATGCCGGATTCACGTCTTGATCAGACGACAAAGTTTCCCTAGTGCTGTTTCTCTGGGGTGTCTGTCGCTTGGTATGAATGAACATGAGCTGACTGTCACCACTACTTGTGTTCTCGCGGAGTCGAGCTCTCTCCTCGAACATCTTCAATTTCCCTATGGCCTCCTCGAACGACATCATATCAAGATCAAAAAATTGTTAGATTCCGACAACGACTGTGAAGTATCTTTCAGGCACACAGTCGAGTAGCTTCTTGACTAGTGTAGCATCGTCAAGATCTCCACCAAGGCCGGAAAATCTGTTGGACATGTCACCCAGTTTTTCGACGAACTCGTCAATCGACTCCTGTTCCTCCATCCGCAGAGAATCAAATTCACTTTTTAATGTATGCAACCGAGCTTTCTCTTCTCGATCAGCACCCAGATAACTCGTCTTTAGGCTCTTCCAAATTTCTTTCGTCGTCTTTTTCTTTATAATCTGAAGAAGAATATCTTCGGGGATTGATTGAAGGATGTAAGCATGCGCTTTTTTGTCCTTTCTTGTATTAAATTCCTCTCCCTCTGCTGGTTCAACCGTCTCCCACACTTCCTGGGCATCAAGAATTGCCTCTATTTTTATCGCCCATACCGTGTAGTTGGGGAAGTTCAACATTGAAAAATTGGACGGCACTCCACCGCTCTCCTTTGACGTCCGCTGGGAAATTATAAACATTTTTTGGAATTTTGTTTTTTAAAACTCCTCTTTTTAAAGCAAAATATTTACTCCGCTTCTCTCTTTTCCCCCTTTTTTTTTCGCAACACACCATCCACTCACACAGAAAGGAAACCGCTTTTATCCTTTCCCTTCTCTTTTTCAATTCACACGTGCTTGCACTGATTGCTTTTTTTTTCCCGTGAGATTCCTTTTCACCACGCAGACACCTTTCCTTTTCTCATACTCATCACCTCCACTCTTAATTCTTTCACCTTTCTCTCTCTCACCGTCTGGCAATCTCAATTTCCTCCTATTCTCCGACTTCACGCCTCTCCACTTCTTCTCGTCGCCTCAGAACGTCTACAGATCTCGTGGTGGATGTTGGTGACGTCAAGCGACGGGATCGGGCTTCACGTTTCCTGGGCTGGGGAAGGCGAGTGATGATGGCCGTGGTTTGTGAGGGTGGCCCGGGGTTGTGTTCATGAGGGTGGATGATAGTGGATGTCGTTGGCTGTGCGGTAGTGGCTTTGTGTTTGGCTTGGCAGCAGCGGATCTGTCCACGAGCTCTGGGGGATCTGTCCACGGGTTCCTTACTGTGGTTGTTGAAGGCCTTTTGGTAGTGCCTCCCCAGATCTCGTTCGGGCTCGAGCGGTCCGTTGTCGGGCTGTGGTCGGAATCTGGGCGGCTGTGGATGTGCGTGGCCACGGGAATTACAGATTTGTTCGCCGACGAGGTCCTGGTGGGGGAAAGGGCTGACACGCATCGCTCTGGCTGACGTCAGGGAGTCACCTGCTCGTCAACTGCTGCCTCGGCCGATATCTTCTCGACCGAGTCTCTTCGGCAACTGCCTCTCACCGGCTCTCCACACACCATCACTAGCTCTGATATCAATTGTTGGCTTGGATCGATCGGTGGTGTGGTGAGACACGGAGGCGAGAGTGGTAGGAAGAGGGAGATCCACCCATTTTCTATTTTTCTTATTATTTGCTTTGCCGAGGTGAGATCTGATTTTACACACTACAATCTGGCTACAATTTATAGGAGGAACTTAGCCGTACATCGCCTAATAAAAACACACAAAAGAAGATATGATAAACGGTTTGAAGCTGGAATTCGTGGAGAATAGAGATGATAAGATTTGTATTACTCTGGAGGATGTTTTAGTGGAATGATGGTATTGGGATAAGGCGTTAATTGCTTATGTCTTGGAAGGTAGGATGCCTTAGAATAGGCATATGAACTGGGCCCAACTGTTAACCCAAAAGTCTAAGCTGATGGGTTCCTCATTTATATATTCTACTCTTTCTGTTTCTACACGGTCGATGTGGGTAAATCTACTCACATATATCCTCAACATAGACAACTAGTTTGTTAACTCAAAATCACTGATTTTTTAGCCATGGCAACCTCAATTCGTATTTGATATTGAGGCCATTGATCGTGTCCTAACTCGGATACAGCTACCTGGACTGGAGCTGAAGTTATGAAGTAGTAAAACATTGAGTAAGATAGCTAATAAGGTCACAAAAATCAATTTGCACAGATCATCAGACTGCTATCAAGGGTAGAATATAGAAGAATATTGCCTTTTACTCTGAATAATTTTTGTCACCTATGATGTGATTTTTATCACTTATTAGATCGAGCGCCGAAATATATTTTGTAACATTATCGTGACAAAAAACGTGTCAAGGATGACTTTGAGTGGCAAAAAAAGTGACTTGTCATAATAAATTTTATTTTGTGACAGTTCACTTTTTCTACTCAAAATATTTTATTTATTTACGATATATTTGTTACCAATATATGTCACTAAATACCTATTATTTGTGACAGGTTCTCAGTCACTCAAGTTGGTCTTTTTGCGACATTCTTTCCATATCCCTGACATCCCCCTTAATTTGCTCTCCGGCCTTCTCCTCCTGTTCCTTACCATCCCTAACAACCTCCTTCTCCATTATCTTAACTTTCTCCACAACCGTATCCTTCTCAATCTCCTTCACATTCACCTCCATTCCCTTCACTTCAGCCTCCTGCACTATATCCTTCTCACCATCTCTGCCTTCTTCTTTTTACCCATTGAAATCCGGGGGGAAGGGGATTCGATGATTGCCGTTGAACTCGCCCTCAGGATTGCTCCAACCCTATCCCTTTCTTTTTTATCTTGGAAACTGTTATTTTTCGCTATTGGAATTTCTAACTTTATATAATATTTTATTTTATTTTATAAAAAATATTATTATTTGACTCATTAAAAATAAATCCAATATGTGAACTCTGTACAAATGTTTAAATCTAAAATATCAAACAAACTTACAAACCCCTCATATTTTCGTTTAGAATATAAACTCCCTCTATCATAATATATGAAATGATTTGATTCGACACACTTAATTATATATGCATTGAATTTAAAAATAAAATTTTAGTAGTAGTGAGATTTAGTGTAGCAATTGTGACAATAAATAATGGATGCACTTGTTTTTTTAAGCTAAAAAAGATACTAAATAAGATTTATTGTTTATATTTTGAGAGGATCCACATAGACAAATAAATAATCTAATTTACCTAACAAACAAAACAAGAATCTCACAACAGCTTCAACGTGATCACAACAGCTTCCCAAGTTTCTGCCCACAGAATAAACCAAATCCTATGAAGAAGGCATCAATGTCCATAACTTAAAAAACGACACAAAATAATAATATCTCCGTCATACAAAAAAAAAAAATTTATTTTTATTTTTTTTGAATGCTTTATAAAAATTATAATATTTTCTTATTTGAAAATGTTTTTTCTTCAAATATATCAAAACATTCATATCTTTCTTCAAACACTTCTCATCTCATTTTTTTTCTCTCACACAAGCAAAAGAGCAGCAACAACAACAACAAAAAAATAAAATAAGAATAAGATAAAATTAAACACACATAAATTCACTATCAAGTCAAAGTGTTTATTTTCTATAGTACGGAAGAAATAACAATCTTACATTAGAATTACTCACAAAGGTGCAAGACCACGTATAGGTCGAGGTAAATGATTTGCATAAGACAGAATAAGAGCAGCAGAAAGAACAGAACCAAGGAACCTTGGGTTATATTGTGGACTGTGGTAAAGTTAGCAGCTATATCGCCCAAACAATAGTCAAAATCTTAGAAGATTTGGTACACCTTCATTCTATATTTGCTACAATCTAACACCAAAATCATAAGCATCAAAAACAAGCCACCGGACACAGTAGTTGAATAAATACACTGAAGCTGTAGAAAACTCGAGTATCATCCTCAAGTAACGACATAATGAGGATTAACGATTGGTTCAGGCTGCAAGGCTTTGGTCACCAGCTCATTCTGCTCTTTTACATGCATGGAGTAGAAGCCAGTGGCCGTGGCAGCAGATGGTGCACGCCCCACATACTTGATGTCATCAACGTTCCCTCGGCCCAGAGCCTTCATTGCAGTGGAGAGACGAGGTGCTATGTAACTGTACGCACCCATGTTCATTGGTTCTTCTTGGCACCACACGATCTCCGCATCTGAACAAACAAAGAAGGCATCCATATGTTATACAAACCTCGGATATGAGAAAACTACAAGTAGCTAGCACCTAATAACTCTGATGCAACATTGAAAACCTAAACAAGAAAAGAAATGTACGTGACGACCTCTAACCACCAAAAAACATGAACCCAAGAAGATATGATGTGAGAAAATCATATGAACTGAGTATTTAGCATGTTCACTCCATTTATTGTGGACACAACATCTTTCACGTTCAATCCAAGCTACACTACAGTACACTACTGTAGGATACACGATTTCCCTCTCACTATGAAGCGAGGCTGGGAAACACTGTAGCGATGACACTAACCAACCACCACAAACAATCCTTGAAACAGTAAAAAAACTACCAGCATATATATCAGGGAAAAACTAAATATAGACTTCTGCCCAACTCCAAGATTATAATTGACGTATGGTGGGTTAGTATACATACTCGGATATCTCTTTAACTCCCGCTGGATGAGGTCATATGGGAAGGGACAAAGCTGTTCAACCCTACATATAGCGACATCACTGATGCTGGATCTCTGCCACAACTCGTCGAGTTCATAGTAAACCTGCAACATAATCAATAGTAAATCATACAGCCATATAAAACAGATTTTAAACCCTCAGCTCCATTTCTATCAGTCAATGCCCATGACAGAAACACACATCAAGTAAAAGGCCTTCACGAAACCTAATGGAAGATTTGGATGTGGGAATTAGCTCTAGTGTTGGGTGTAAAAACAAAACAAAGCAGTGAATAGAAAAACGTGGCATAAGAGACTCAAGGATCAAGAGGGATATAATGGACATGTTTCTTTCCCAAGAATTCAAAGGCAAAATCCGAACTCTATCCAGATGGGGAAATCAGAACAAGTGATTTGACTCATACCTTTCCTGAACACAACACCAGACGCCTAATGCTTGGCTCATGATCTGAATGGTCATTACGGTCCTTGATGAGACGCTTAAATCTGGTACCCTGCTTGTCAAACCCAGGATGTCCCTGAACGTCATCAAACTCTGAGAGATTTGATTTGCAGTCCTTATGACGAAGCAAGTTCTTCGGGGACATCACTATAAGTGGCTTGCGGAAATCCCTGTGTATCTGCCATGTGCAAGCAAAATATTAAAGAAACCCAACTAAGCCAACTTAAAACATGCATATGAGCATATCAAGTTATTTGTACCAACCTGACGGCGGAGAACATGGAAATAATTGGCAGGTGTGGTCACATTCACAACCTGCCAGTTGCATTCCTGGATTTGCTTCCGAAGTGTTGACTCCATCTCGGGAATAACAAAGGGATTATCATCACTCATCTGCTAGATATATGTTCAGGGAGTTAGTAAGAGGGATGTGATGGCCAAAGCTACTCCAGTTTATAAAGTTCACAACCAGATTAAGAAATTCAATCAGAAACGAGTGCTATAACATTCATGCAAAACAGTAAAATATTTCACGTCCATGTATTGAGCTGTTTCAAATGTAGCTCAGTTTTCTTCGACGTAAAATTTTTATTAATATATGGTTACACAGTTGTTTGTAACATACGAGCAATGCATGGATACGAAGCATAATTTCATGTACCTAATAGCCAATCAGCGACACCTACCATTGCACCAACTACATTTTCTTAGTAACTAAAAGATAACTGAAGCACATAACCACCATAGCTTTCGTGATTGCAAATGTAAATAAAGCTCCTCCCTTCAGAAGTTAAGGTCAGTACAAATCGCAGAAATTACCTGAAGAAAACGCTCGAGTTTTGCACTAGAATGCTCAGGACCCTGTCCATCATAACCATGAGGAAGCAACACAACAAGCCCTGTCTGACGCAGCCATTTAGATTCCCCACTGCTTAAAAATTGATCAAAGATTACTTGTGCCCCATTTGCGAAGTCACCAAATTGAGCTTCCCATAGCACCAACGAATTTGGATTTTCCATCGAGTACCCCAATTCAAATCCCAAAACACCAAATTCAGAAAGCGAGCTGCAACAAC